>WSYH01000091.1:0-263823 GCA_036426205.1 Ascaphus truei
ACACACACACACACACACACACACACACACACTTACAGACATACACATACACACACACTCTCCCACCTATACACACACTCGCTCACTTACACACACTCTCCCACTTATACACACACTCGCTCACTTACACACACTCTCCCACTTACATATATACACACACAATGTAATGTCTGTATGCCCGCAGACCTGGCCAGTCCCCAGTACTGAGGTGGGTAAGGGTACAACACGCACCCACAGCAGTGAGGGCGTGCCCGGAGTGTGGTAAGTTGCATTGCCGGGCCTGGTGAGTTAGGGTTAACGTTATTCTTGCTGAGTCCGGGGTGCCAGAGGTCAGAGGGTTAATGTCCAAGAGCCAGAGTTCAGGGACAGGAAAGAGCAGCGTAGTGATGTCCAAAAGCCAGGGTTCAGGGGCAGGAGAAGGCAGCGTAGTCAAGTCCAAAGCAGAGTCCAAGTTCAAACCAAAGGAATCCAATCAGGGGCAGGGACAGGAACCAGAGCTGAAACAGACAAGGGAGCTAGGCATAGACACTGCACACAGAGGAGCTACAGGAAAGCTATGCAGAGCAAGGACTGAGAGGACGGAGTGGGGTATTAAAGGAAGGAGGGCCAATAGGAGTGAGGGTTGGAGCAGAGGTTTGCCTGGGTATTTGCAGGGATAGGTCCGTGGGAGCAGGGGAGGAGACAGGGAGGTAATCCAGAGCAATTGCCTGCAAAAAACAGGGGGCGGAGCCAGTGCACAGGGAAGGCTGATAACTTGATCGTGTGCGCGCGCCTTCTGTAAGGTTGTTATGCGCGCGCACCGACCATGTGTCTGGGCGTGTGGCGTGCATTGCGGAGGAAGGGCTATGCATGAGAGGCAGAAGGAAAGGAGGAGCGGTGGAGCCAGGTGCAGTAAGGGCTGGGGTGACGGAGGCACGCCGAGGGGCGCGTGTCTCTCGATACATCACAAGCGATCGGGAGCGTGCGTGTTCAGTGAGGCAGCCGCACACGTGCCTCGATCGTGTGCCTGGGCATGCGGATAATGCCACGGAGGAATGGCTCGGAGAGGAGGAGGAAAGAGAGTGGGGAAGCCGCAGTGGGACTTGAGGTGACGGGGACACGCTGAGAGGCGCGAGTCCCCCGATTCGTTACAGTATCCCCCCTTGAGGATCGCTCCGGACGATCCTCCCAAGGTCTATGAGGAAATTTCCGACGGAACTGTCTGAGGAGAGCTGGGGCATGAATGTGATGAGATGGTATCCAGGAGCGTTCCACAGGGCCATATCCTTTCCAGTGAACGAGGAACTGAAGTCTGCCCCTGGACCAACGAGAATCGAGTATGGACTGGACTTCGAATTCTTGTTGTCCTTGTATTATGACAGGATTGGGTCTCTGAGGGCGGTCTGGAAAATGGGCATTTTGGATAAATGGTTTAAGCAGAGACACGTGGAATACAGAGGGTATCTTCATGGTAGGAGGGAGTGCAAGTAGTATGCGACCGGGTTGATCCATTCGAGGACCTTGAAAGGACCCAAGAATCTAGGAGCCAGTTTCTGGAAAGGAGTCTTGAGCTTGATATTCTTTGAAGATAGCCAAACTCTGTCTCCAGGTTTGTATTCTGGGCCCACTTGACGTCGCCGATCTGCTTGCGTCTTTTGTCTTTGAACGGACCCTTGCAAGGCTTTTAGAATCTTTTTCCAAGAATTTTGTAGATTGGAAATGTGAGAATCTGCTGTGGGAACACCAGAGGGGAGGGAGGAAAGGGGAAGACTGCTGGGATGGAATCCATAGTTAATGAAAAAAGGCGACTCCTGCGTTGACTCGTTTTTTAATGAGTTAATAGCAAACTCAGCCCAGGGTAATAGATCCACCCAATTGTCTTGAGATTCAGTCACGAAGCATCTGAGGTACTGTTCCAGGGTCTGATTCATTCTCTCCGTCTGACCGTTGGCCTGTGGGTGATAACCCGAGGAAAAGAGAAGGGAAATGCCAAGTCTCTGAGAAAATGCTCACCAAAACTTAGAAATGAATTGAGTACCTCTGTCTGAAACAATAGACATTGGTACACCGTGTAATCTGAAAATTTCCTTAGAAAAAATGTCGGCCAAGGTAGCTGAATTGGGGAGACCCTTGAGGGGTATAAAGTGTGTGTGCTTGGAAAACCTGTCCACTACCACAAGAATCGTATTCATCCCTTTAGAATTGGGAAGTTCCACAATAAAGTCCATGGAGATATGTTTCCAAGGCTGTTCCGGAATGGGAAGAGGCATGAGGAGACCAGAAGGTTTGTGTCGGGTGGATTTGCTCTGGGCACAGACCGGACAAGCTCTGGTGAAATCGAAAATGTCTTTGTTCATTTTAGGCCACCAAAAGGTCCGTTTGATAAGATCTACTGTCCTCTTGAAGCCTGGATGACCAGCAGATCTAGAAGAATGTCCCCATTGAAGTATTTTATGGCGAAAACGCGGAGCAGCATACAACCGTCCTTCTGGCACCTTAAATCTCCTAGAAATATGAGCTTGGGCTTTATTGATTTCATCCAAGATATCAAAGTTATTGGCGGAAATAATACACTTAGTGGGAAGAATCGTCTCCGAGGATTTGTTAGATTCGTTCTCCGTAGAGAACTGGCGAGACAGAGCGTCGGGCTTGATATTCTTGGTGCCTGGAATATAAGAAATCGTGTACTTGAACAGAGAGAAAAACAAAGCCAAACGAGCTTGACGGGATCCCAAACGACGAGCCCCCTCAATGTACAATACATTTTTGTGGTCGGTGAGGATGGCTACTGGCTCCTTGGTATCCTCGAGGAGATGTCTCAATTCTTGGAGGGACAATTTGATGGCCAGAAGCTCACGGTTCCCGACATCATAATTTCTCTCGGCCGAAGAGAACTTCCTGGAAAAGAATCCACAAGGATAGAGTTTTTCTTGTGGGGAAGATCTCTGAGAAAGCACTGCCTTGGCTCCCACATCAGAGGCGTCTACTTCTAGAGTAAAAGGAAGGGAAGTATCCAGATGCTGAAGGATGGGGGCAGAGACGAAGGCTTTTTTGAGGAACTCGAAGGCTTCAATGGCTTCAGGGGACCAGACAGTCAGATCAGTACCTTTCTTGGTCAGGGCAGTGATAGGTAGAGCAATAGTGGAGAAGTTACGGATGAATTTCCGATAGTAATTAGCAAAGCCAAGGAAGTGTTGCACAGCCTTGAGGGAATTTGGCAATGGCCAGTCGAGAACAGACTTCAATTTCTCAGGGTCCATGGTGAAGCCTTTATCAGAGATTATATAGCCTAGGAAGGCTGTGGAAGATAGGTGGAAAAGACATTTCTCCATTTTCGCGTAGAGGTGATTAGCACGAAGCCGAGAGAGAACCAACTTGGTGTGGCGAATGTGCTCCTCCAAGTTCTGGGAGAAAATGAGGATATCGTCCAAATATACGATGACGAACATTCCCAAAATGTCCCGGAAGATATCATTCATGAATTCTTGGAAAACAGCAGGGACATTGCATAGGCCGACGGCATCACTAAATATTCGTAATGACCCGAACGCGTGTTAAACGCAGTTTTCCATTCGTCACCGTCTCTTATTCAAATAAGATTGTAGGCTCCTCTCAAATCGAGTTTGGAGAATATAGAGGCTCCTTGTAGACGGTCGAAGAGTTCTGAAATTAAAGGAAGGGGGTACCGTTTTTTTTTACCGTAATTTTGTTAAGCCCACGAAAGTCGATACAGGGTCTATAGGAGCCATCCTTCTTTTTCACGAAGAAGAAGCCTGCCCCGGCGGGGGAGGTGGAATTCCGAATAAACCCCTTCTTAAGATTCTCCTGGATGTATGTCGTCATCGCTTCCGTCTCGGGCACAGATAAGGTGTAAGACTTAGAATAGGGGAGTATGGTTCCAGGAATTAATTCAATGGGACAGTCATAAGAACGATGAGGGGGTAACACCTCAGCCTGAGTCTTATTGAAGACATCTAAGAAACCATGGTATACCTTCGGCAAAGTAGAGAGGGAAGATGAGGTAGTGTCGAGGCCAGCGACAACGGCAACAGAAGGAGTGACCGTCTTTTCCGAGGCAGTAGCCCATTGGATCGGTAAAACATTGGTCCAATCAATACGCAGGTTGTGAAGCTGGAGCCACAGCAATCCCAGAATAACCTGGACAGTAGGGGAGTGGAAAACATCGAAGACCATTACCTCAGTATGACCATCCGCGGTGGTCAGGGTAGGTGGAATAGACTCCCAAATGATGAAGGCTGGTTGGAGTGAACGACCATCGATAGCCTCCAGGCCGATGGGTGACTTTTTCTTGACTAACGGGATTTGGTTGTTGCAAGCGAAGGCGTGATCAAGAAAGTTACCACCAGACCCGGAGTCGATGAACGCTTCAACCTCTATGGAGTTCTCTTCCTCCATCCACTCTCAATCAAGTCACAAAGATCTCGAATGAGAGTGGAAGGATGGGCTTTGGCCGTGGTAAGCCTGAGCTACCCACAAACAGAGGAGGTATATAACAGGGGACTTATCCCTGTTCACAAATGTGCCTCTAATCCAGAAGTTTGGTGGTTAACTGCTGGTAGGCAATTAACTAACACCACCTGCCTGATTAGATGGCTTAGAAAATCCTGTCTTTTGAGACAGGAAGTGAAACTCCTTAGCTCACACCTGAGCTGAACTTGGAGACAGAGGAGAGATTCCTTAGTCCACAACTGGGCTGAACCAAGGAAAAACAGATGCCTTGAGCGACAAGCTGACCACAAGACAAAGGGGACAAGATTCTAAACTTGGAGCCTGACATTTCCTGTGCACACAAGGGTGCGGTTCCAAGAGAGCAGAGAAGCTTCCCCTAAAGCAGCCCAGCTAACAGACAAGACTTTTTCGTATAAGACTATTATCTAGGTCTGTGTATTGATAAATGTCTCCATGATTTGGGGCTGGTAAAGAGCCTAGCTAATCAACCCAGTCAGAGAGGGCTGAGCTACATAAGTAGATAGTCTCCAAAGCAGAGATAGGTTTTCTTTGTTTGGCACACTATTTCGCTTATGTTGATTTTTTTGCTGTGTTTTAAGCTACAGGCACAATAAAGCCTTGTTATAATTTCACATTACAACAGTCTCCATTGTGTACCTCTGCACATGTCCTCCTACAACAGTGCTATACAGAAAGTGAACAATATTGATAGACCCAATATGCTGAGATATAAGGAGAACACAGTAAACAACACATTGGACAACAACTTCATCCCATTTATAACCACATTCAGCACACAGTCCAACAAGATCAAAGGAATACTCAATAAACACTAGCATGTGTTACAAAAAGATCAGTGGTTAAAAGAAATAATTGGTAGTAAACCTGATGTTATTTTCTCAAAAGCACCCATTCTTAAACAGAAACTGGTACCAAGTTATCTAACAGATAAGAAAGAACAGTGTTGGCTAAATCAGAACTCTAAAGGATTAATTAAATGCCTTAATTGCAGGGCCAATAAAAACAATAGAAAACAAGAGACAAAAATCAAGAAATTCAAGTGCAACACATCTCTCACACTATACTGTACACTATCAAGTCAAATATCACCTGCAATAGCAAGGGCATCATATACGCACTAGAATGTAGTTGCAAATTACAATATGTGGGTAGGACTATCCGTAAACTGAAGACCAGAATAGGAGAACATATAAGAAACATCATGAAGGGATTAGAAACTCATAGGGCGCTATGCACTAAGCTCAATGGCTTTGCGTTCTGATTTGGCAAAAAAGCAGGTACGTTAAAAAGTGAAGCCGGGGACGCGATTCACTAAGGCCTTGAGGCCATTTTTTAACGTACCTGATCAAAATAGCACAGAACAGCCACAGTGTACGTGAAGCTTTTTTCCCCCCTGCTAGCGTTCTTAACCTTTACGTACGCTAGCTGAAAGAAAAAAAAGCTGCATGTAACATTTGCATGGAGTTTTGCCATCTCCATGCAAGTCTGTTACAGGCGATCGTACATGAAATAAATACATTTTAATAATAGTGTACATGAGCAGGGGGTCTCAGGACCTGAACCGCATTGGTTTCAGGTCCGAGGACCCCCTACTTCAGGAGATATAGGCCCCGTTATGGGGTGCCGGTATCCCCTGCACTTTAAAGCTCCCGCGTCACGTGACCGGTGTCACGGTAACTTATGGCAAGATATAATGAACACCAAATATCTGGGTTGAACTGAACGAGGCTTACAGTGGCGACATCCTTTATTCTAACTCGGCTAGCTCCGCGAATTTCAGATTATCCCGGTTATGTGCGGTTTTGAGTCTTTTTCGGCCGGAGTGAATTGCGTTATTTTTGCGCCCGTGATTTAAGCATTTTATTCGCGCTGTCTGCAATACTGCAATGACGTGTAAAAACTCATGGGGGCGTTTGAGAGCTGTTGCTAGAAACCATACACTGTATCATTGCATATACTTACCTGCCCTGTTAGAGGGTATAGAGCTACAGTAGCCTAGAATTTATTTGGGATACATACTCCTTTTTGGTCTACCCTTCTACAGGGAAAAGGGAGACCAAAAAGCGCACCAGCACAAACGGAGCAGGAAGAACCCAAGACAAAAAAATGATTAAAAGGGCACTTTAATGTGGCAAAAGACCCATCCAATGCATTTTGAACCAATACAGTACATTCTTTAATATCTTTAAAATATAAATATATAAATATAATTTAAAATAACCCGTTCTGTGGGTCTGAGTGGGTTGAGATTGCACCAGTACAGTCCTAGAGGGCAGCAAACAGCGCAGGTTTTCAGGGCAACCTTGAAAAACGTGCCTGTTTGCGGCCCTCAGGGACTGGAGTCGTGCATGTCCTGTGCAAAAAAAACGCTTTGCTCATTTTCTGCAGTTACTGTTCTCATTGTGTTTTTAATCCCTCCCTAGCCAAGCGTCAATCGGCTGAGTCACCCTATCCTACCAACCCCCTCTCTCCACTGGCTCGTTAATCTTCTGCATATTTCCATTGTGTTCTTAATCCGCCCATAGCCGAGCTACAAAGACTCATTGTGCCTGCGTCTAATCACACCATCCCCCCCCCCCCCCAACCCTTAGAGGCTTGCTTTGTTAACGGTAACGCTTTGGAAAATCCCCTCTTGAATTTGAAATGTAAATCTGATGTGCACAGCACTGTGAGAATTGAGAGTAAACTGATATTTCATTTGGGGGTTTATTCATCAAATTATTATGATGAACTGCCTTTTGAAATTACAGTGCTGTTAACTATTTCAGCCACACACCTCCAGAGTCATTCATTTTCTGCAATATTTATTTTATTAAGTTCTTTCGGCAGCTTGAAATTGGATAACCATTTGTAAAACATTTGTAAAACATGGGGAAACATGAATAATGCACATTTATAGGAATATTATTTAATAATACAGTATATACAGTACTGTAATGTACTGTATAATATATATACTATATACAGTACTGTATAGTAATATTATTTTTTCCGTCTTTATCTTTTCCTCATTCTGTCTGCAGTACAGTAGTTCATTGAGAGAGGAGAGGATTTGTGTACATCATTACAGCTGTTTATATACTGTACATTTGACTGTACAAGCTGATTAGACTGGACACAACACCCCACCTCCCCCTAGGCCACCCTTTTTCCTGAAACGACAAGAAAACAAAAATATAGTGCAGTTACAGTACTGTACGTGCGTACTGTATTATGGCATTGTGTGATGTGTAGAACTACTGTAGGTGGCTGGTGCAGCTTTCTCTGGAAAAAAAACAATGGAGCAGTTAGTAGCCAGTTACTGCAGTACTGTCAAACTAGTCTACTGTATACTGGAACTACTGTATACTCTGAGTACTGTTAAATTCTATGTACAGCACTGTACTGTAACCTGATGGCTGGTGCTGCTCTCTCTGTAAAGAAAAAACTAACCACTGTACTGTATACATTTACTATCTGGAAAGAAAAAATCTGTGCCATACTTACCTGTATCATACTGTACTTACAATACTACAGCACAGTACTACTTTCCTGATGCTTGCCCATTACGCACGATGACAATGGGCAACACAGTGGCAATATGGTCTATATATTTATTGCAGCGTTCCACGGTGAGTACATCGTTCCAAAAACTCATTATGCCTTTCAACAACTCGTCCTTTTTGGAGGGTTTCGGCACTTTCCGGATATGGTCCTTCAGCTGATGCCAGACCATTTCTGTCATTGGAAAAAAAGGACAATTAGTTTAAGAGATACAGTACAGTACACAGTGAAAAAGTGGGGAAAAATGAGACACAGTTACCGCACTTACTTCGCTGGCGTCTTCACCCAGTTGATATCGTGCTCAAGGATATGCGCTGTTGACGCGTTGTGCTTCGGATCATTGTCCTGGTAGAAGCGGTGACCATTGGGGAAGTCACGTGTGATGTATTGCACAATGTTGTCTTGGAAGAAAGCTTTATTCATGATTCCTATAGCAAGAAAAGAAAAGTGGTCAAAAAACTGCACAATAGTACAGTACAGTGCATACGATAAGGCAACTCTAGTAAAGTACAGTGCATTAGGCAACATTATATTTGATAAATTTTACCTTTAAAGATGACAATACAACCCGGTCCACGCATAGAGATGGCACCCCACACATGCAGCTTCACAGGGTGTTTTGGCCGTGGCTTCAAGGATATGCGGCCTTTTTTGTGGCATGCAAAGCTTGCAAATCTCTCCAGCGACACAGTAGACTCATCAGTGAAGATGCAATCCTGGAAAGTCTCCCCACTGTCGATCCATGCCTGGGCCTGGACCACCCTTTTGATTTTGTTTGCGTCCCGTATCATGGGGTATGCTCTGTAATGACAAGGAATAAAAATTGTTAGCGGCACAGTACAGTACAGTACAGTTTGCTAAACAACACTTTTACAGTACCTCCTGTACTGTCAAGTACTAACCTCACACGTCCATATTTCCATCCAATGCTGTGTCTCATCTTCTTTATGCTGCTCTCTGATACATTCAGATTGTGCTTTTACTGCAGAGTGTTTTTAACCCTTAATGCACTCCTCTCATCATTCTCCTCACTTATATTGTCCACCAGAAGAGTTGTCTCCCTACAATGTAAAGAAAATATATTGTTTTATTAATATGCAGCAATATAAAATGTATATAAATATAATGTTGTAATATACTGTAAATAAAAATATATTGTACAAAAAATGTATACTGCTGTACTATAAATATAAATAGACAAAATATATATACTGTTGTACTATAAATATAAATATACAAAATAAATATACTGTTGTAATATAAATATAAATATACAAAATAAATATACTGGTGTAATATAAATATACATCCTACTGTATACATACCGTTGCAATATAAATATAAATATACATAAAATGTACAGTATACTGCTGTACTATAAATATAAATAGACAAACTATGTTGTAATATAAATCAACAGAAATAACAACAGTATTACAGTACTGTAGATACAGAACTGTACTGTACAGTAGATGTTATGAATGAACAGTTACTCTATGAACAGTACAGTACGTACAGTTTTCTATATATTTTTTTTGTTAAGTTTTATAAATATACTTACGCGTTAGTTACCCTTGGTGCCCTTTTGCGGTCTCTGATTTGTCCGTATGCATGATAGCACACAGTAGTTGCTGGCACAACGAGGTCAGAAGTAGCTAACCAGCGCTGGATATCAGCATGCTGTTCTCCGTTTTTTGTGTATATTCCTTGTGTTTCATGTTTTTTCCCCTTTTCCTTTCCCCCCCCCCACCCCTCACTTTGTGGCATGCCCATTTGTGATACTGGTTTCTGCAAACACATTTGATTTATTTCTGGTTTGTTTTATTATTAAATGTTTATTTTGCATTACAACTGTTTTCATCATTTAGCTATTAGACAGTGAGTGCTGGTACTTACGTAGATTTGCTAGTACTATACAGGGGAATAAGGGTCCCCTTTGGTTCCATGCACCCTGCAATTGCATTAATTTAACATCATCAGAGTGCTGTCTAACCATGTAGTCCTAGTTGCGGCAGGATTGCATGGCAAATTGCGACCCGCGCATTCCAGGTATCTGCCAGGTACATACTGGGTATTTGCTCGAATAAAGTGTGTCGGTGCAGTAGTTTTATTTTTCGGGTTTATTACACAGTATACTGTACGGCCGGAACAAGGGCAAAAAAAACTGTAGACGTGGGGTTTTAAATCCGATTCAGCAATGTGCAGGCATTGTCTCACAACGCGATATTATCCATCGAAATCCCCCCATTAGCCGTTTTCTTTTCTGAGGAAAAACAAAAAGAAACGTTTTAATGTACAGTAATGCTCAGCCCCCTAAAGAAGTACCCAGCCAGCCCCACCAATAATTTTCTCCTGTTCACATGCGCATGCGCCTAGCGTTCCACCAATAGTTAAGTATCTGCAGTACAGTACTGTAGAAGCCGCTCAGCCAATAATATTGCTTACAGGAGAATCGCTTGACTTTGGAATTCACCGATATTTATACAGTATTGTCAAATTAAAAAAAACACAGAAAATAATACGGCAACAATACTCACCATAGTATTTCCCATTCAGCTGGCGCCGGCGCCGGTCCACTGCCAGTCCAGTGTTCTTCATCATCCACGTCGATAGTTTGCAGCGGGACTAGTCCACCTGTAGTCAGCTGGTGAGGCTGGAAATCGCTTAGGTACATGCAAGCTTCATCAAAACTGCACGCGAAATCCGGCTCAGCCTCAGGCTCAGGGTTGTCACTGACAGCGGGAGCGTCATTGGAAGCCGGTGCTGGTGCTGGTGCATTGCTTGGCAGCGACTGTCGTTTCTTAGTTGGTTTTAACATGACCCATCGCCTTTTGCCGCCTTCATGATCATAGATACCGCAAAAAGCCGGTGATACACACCAATACCCTCCAACAAATTGTGGCTCAATACGATGAAAACAGGGGTCGCTACATAACCTTTTCCTTATTGCACGCTTCCACGTATGAGGAGTTGGCGAAAATTTGTAAAAGTCATAGTTTTCGATAAAATACTGATAAATTTGAACAACTGTTGCCATCTTATCCTCTGTTGCATTAATCACGGCCCATATCAAATACGCGTAACTTCTGTCGGGTTTTTGGAAAGCGGCTGCACTTGAACACTCATGGCGGGTCTCTGCAGAATAGTGCAAACACAAACTGAAACTGGTCTTTGTCTTTCTTTAATATGAAAAGCCTAAATTGATACATTTTTGCAACCTCTTCCTTCAGTCTCAAGGCCAAGTTACAATGGCACACTGTGGTACAGAATCTTTTTTAAACGAAACACCTGCAAGCCGACACATTACTGAAACGCATGCGCATTACAATTCATGAATATCTGCCATCTGGCGGACACGCGAAAGCATTGCAGCCTATTAAATCCGAACCATTATCAATAAACCCATCAACCGCGCGTCAGCCGGGCATGCCCGTTGCTGGGAACGCAAAACTAAAACGGCATGCGCCAGGAGAAGAGCGTCGCATTCCAGGTACAAGCCAGGGAAAAAACGGTGATTTGTTAGAATAAAGGCTGCCGCAGCAGTAGATGTAATAAAATATATTTATTCCTTAAAAAAGGTGAACACAGCAATATAGTACAATTAACAGGCAAGAAGGTAACACTTACTTAGGGTTGGGGAATGGAGAAGTATCAGCTAGCAATTCTCCAGCAATCCGGTGACGTCCCAGGTGGAATCAGAAGAACAACTAAAAACTGTAGGGTTGACACAGTTTATATACCTGTATAACCCTATTCTTAACACTGAATACAGACTATTGGTGAACAATTATCTGTATCCAATCCCTAACGTGGAGACACAGATTAACCCATGCCCCCCAGCTAATTAGCCCATGTGTACTGGGACTCTATGGGTAGCCCCATAATTAAATCGGGGCGATGACCAGTCTATCAAATGAAGTATCTGCATTGTTTGTAGGTGTAGACATAACACTTACAAACCACTCCAGTTTGATGATTCTCCACCCTCAGGTAACAATTAGAGTGGCAGAGTCTGTTGATTAGTACTTGATCTGTTGATTAGTTCTTAGTGTAAACAATCAGGCAGTTAACTTTTGATCACAGTGCTTAGGCTCAATCAGCCGGCTGCCCTTCATGACCTATTAGCATAGCAGATGGAGTCTGCATTTTCAGGGCAGATCCAAAATACCATACATATACACTTTAATATCTACACATATTAATAAGTTCCATTCTGGTGGGATCAGTGGGTCGAAATTTGCCAGTTCTTAATGCCTACAGTGACTCCACATATTGGCCAAATATCAACTCTCTGCGACCTCCAGAACTGGAGATACAGAAATGCACTTTAAAACATCTTTAAAATACAGGATTATAATGAAACATGGCAACAGGGGAACATACATTTTCATGACATGACAAGGTGTAAACCACCTTCCTGGACCGCAGTCCAGTTAATCCCTTGCCTCCCTGGTGAGGTCAGGGGGTGGCCATATGGGGTACAACCCCTTTAATACCAGGCTAACCCCCTCTCCCTCTACACCTCCCCTTCTTAATGGATGACCTGTGGCCCACTGGCCCTAACGGGGAGTGGGGCACTGCTCTCACCCTTAACGAACTCAGTCTCAGAGGGATAGTCCTGACGTGAAAGTCCATCAGCATTGCTGTTTTCACTACCCTTTTTGTGCTGAATAGTAAACTCAAACTCTTGCAAGGCCAAGCTCCACCTTAGCAACTTGGCATTCTCCCCTGATGCCCTCTGCAGCCAACTCAGGGGGTTGTGGTCTGTGAAGACCGTGAAAGCCCTTCCATACACATAGGGCTGGAGTTTTTTGAGTGCCCACACAATGGCCAAGCACTCTTTCTCAATGGTGGCATAGGCCACCATTCTGGGGAGTAGTTTTCAGCTGAGGTACACCACAGGGTGCTCTCTACCATCGTCCCCCACTTGGCTCAACACAGCCCCAATGCCATAGTCCGAGGCATCAGTCTGTATGAGGAAATGTTTGGAATAGTCTGGGGCAGCCAGTATGGGGGCCCCAGCAAGCGCAGTTTTCAGTGCCTGGAAAGCAGTTTCACAGGCAGGAGTCCAGGTGATAAGCACAGGCAGTTGCTTCTTAGTCAAATCAGTCAGGGGTTTGACCACGGCGCTATACTGTGGGACAAACTTCCTATAGTACCCTGCGGTGCCCAAAAATGCCATGACCTGTTTCTTGGTTTTTGGAACAGGCCACTGAACTATGGCTTCTACCATGGCTGGCTCTGGTTTGAGATGCCCTCCACCCACCCTGTGCCCTAAGTACAGGACCTCTGCCATCCCTACCATACACTTAGTGGGTTTCAAGGTAAGCCCAGCCTCCCTGATCCTATCCAGCACCGCAGCTACATGTCCTAAGTGGGAGTCCCAGGAATTACTAAAGACAGCAATGTCATCTAAGTAAGCCCTGGCATAGCTCTGCATCCCTTCCAGTAACCTATTGACCAGGCGTTGGAAGGTAGCCGGGACATTCTTCATCCCAAATGGCATCACCAAAAACTCATAGAGGCCACTTGGAGTGATGAATGCTGACTTCTCCCTAGGCTCCAGGGTCAGTGGGATTTGCCAATAGCCTTTGCTCAAATCCATAGTGGTCAGATACCTTGCCCCCGCGAGTTCATCCAGTAACTCATCCATGCGGGGCATGGGGTAGGCATCTGACACCGTTCCAGCATTGAGCAAGCGGTAGTCCACAGAAAACCGGGTGGTCTTGTCCTTCTTATGGACTAGAACTACCAGGCTTGCCCAAGGACTCTGGGATGGAGAAATTACCCCTAGGGTCAGCATCTCCTTATCTCCCTTTCCATACTGGTCTTGACCTCTGCTGACACTCTGTAAGCGTGCTTATGCAGAGGCTGCAGATCCCCTGTGTGCACTGGGTGTTTTTTGAGATGTGTGGTCCCTGGCATGTCAGTGAAGAGGGCCCTATACTTAGCTAGCATGTCCCTGGATTCTACCTGCTGCCTAGCACTCAACTGTGCCCCTATCTCTACCTGCTCCACAGTGTTTCCCTGCCTAGCCTCCCCTAGGAGATCAGGCAGAGCATTGCTCGCCGGATCCTCCAGCAGTGGGCTACAAATGGCCATTACTGCTCCCATTCTCGGTGCTCTGTATTCTTTCAGCATATTGACGTCATATGTCTTATGCCTCTCAGGCTCTACCTGTACAACGTAGTTGTACTCATTCACCTTTCGGATAACCGGGTACGGTCCCGACCAGGCAGCCATCAACTTGTTCTCCCGAGTGGGTTTGAGAACAAGCACCTGCTGTCCTGGGATGAATTCCCTGCTACAGCATTCCGGTCATACCATTGCTTTTGCCTGGTCTGAGCGGCCCTGAGGTGGTCCTGGGCCACCCCATGAGCATCTCTAACCGGTCTCGGAGATCTACTACATACTGGATCACTGAAGCATCAGTAGCAGTAACCTCCCCTTCCCATCCCTCACGGAATAGGTCCAGAGGTCCACGTACCCTGCGGCCATATAGTAGCTCGAAGGGGGAGAAGCCTGTAGATTCCTGTGGTACTTCTCGGTAGGCAAACAGCAAGTGCTGTAAATGAATCTCCCAGTCTTTCTCCTCCGCCTCTATAAAGGTCCGAAGCATCTGCTTCAGGGTACCGTTAAACCTCTCACACAATCCGTTTGTCTGGGGATGGTAAGGGGTAGTGCGCCAGTGCTGTACACCGCATGCATCCCAGAAACAATGTAACAGTTCACTCATGAACTGCGACCCCTGATCGGTTAGGATCTCACTAGGGAAACCTACCCTAGAAAAAATGTTCAGCAAAGCTGCTGCCACTGTCTTGGCATCTATGGTGCCAAGCGCTACCGCCTCAGGGTACCGGGTGGCACAATCCACCACCGTGAGGATGTAGCGCTTCCCTGACCTGCTAGGAATCATAAGGGGTCCTACAAGATCCATCGCTACTTTCTGGAAGGGTTCCCCTATTATCGGTAAGGGTTTCAGGGGTGCCTTCACATGGTCGTCCGCCTTACCTACTCGCTGGCAGGCATCACAAGAGCGGCAGAAATTGCCCACATCTCGAGATGCCCCCGGCCAGTAGTAACGCTGTAATATCCGGGCTCGCGTTCTGTTGACCCCCTGATGTCCCGCTAACGGAATAGAGTGAGCTACCCGTAACAGTTGCTGTCTGTACCCCTGGGGCATTACTAGCTGTCGCTTACCGGTGAATCCCTCCTTTATCCCTGGGTTCCCTTCTTCTCTATACAGGAGTCCCTTATACCATAGGCAGTGCTCAGTGCCTTCCACTGCCTGAGATTCGGACGTCCGAAGTCTCACGCCGGCCAGGGTAGGGTCTGTCTTCACTGCCTCCCTAAACTGAGCTCCTAATTCTGGCCACCCCCCAGTCATGTCATTGTCCGGAGAATGGGGAAGGGTGAGGGGAAACAGTAAGTCAGTTTGTGGTTGCAACTGATCCTGGCTTACCTCCCCGGGCTCCTCTGCGCCCTCTGCTAACATTGGTCCCAAAGGCTGGGGGACTGGCGCCGCCGCCATTGCCGCTGTCTGGCTCCGGGTAACTGCCACCACTGCAGCGAGCTTGGGCACTCGGTCATAGGTGCAGGTCATCGGTCCCAGATCGTTGCCAAGAAGAACATCAGCATCCAAACCGGGTAAAACCCCCACCTCCCGCACACCCTGGCCCTCCCCCAATCCAAAAAGATTCTGGCCACTTGCAGGAAACGTGGCTCTCCGTCGGCCACAGTGATCTGTACGACAGGGCCTGGGAGTAATTCCTCTGGCTGGACCATATCAGGTCGGAACAGGGTCGCTGCAGCTCCTGAAGCCAGCAAGCCGACTGCTTGCCAGTCACTGACTGTGACCGGGGTGAGATGTCTGCTCCCGGCCGTCTGTCTGCTGCAGGTCCGCGCTGAGATGTCCTCCGCTCCTGGCTGTAGGCACCGATGAAACCGGGACAGGCGTTGCATGAGACGTCTCGCTGGGAGTTGGTTCCTTGACCGGTCCGGAGTCTGTGGTGGAAGCCACCCGCACGCGGGCTACCGGCTTCGCAGCTGGGATGCGTTGCCCCTGATGGGTTCCGCCAGAACGCAGGGGTTCCGGGCAATCTGGTCTGATGGGACCAGGGCGATTGCAGTTGTAGCACCGGCGCTCGTGCCGGAGCTCCCCCGCCTTCGGTGGACTGCTGCCCGCAGGCGGCCTCTGAGTCCATTGGGGGGTATTGGCACACTTTCTGGCTGGTGCCACTGCCACTGCCACCTTGGCTACTGCTTTGGCAGTCATCAGGGCTCGGCTGGCCACATAGTCGTCCGCAAGCCTCACCGCCTCCTGGTAAGTCTTGGGCTTCTTGTCGTACACCCAAGCCCTCACCGCCGGCGGGCACTGCTGCATGAGCTGCTCCTGAAAGATGAGGTCCAGCAGGCGTTGGTAAGTCCGTGATTCATAGCCCTCCACCCAGCGTATCCCGTACAAAGCCATGCGGGTCACGTAGGTAACATAGGACTCCTGGGGCTGCCTCTCTTCCTGCCGGAATTTACCTCGCTAGGCTTCAGGGGTGAAACCGTACTGAAACAATAACAGTTCTTTCAGGTGGTCATAGTCATCAGCATACTCACCTGGAAGCGCCATCTTCGTCTGCTTCGCCAAGCTGGACAGTAAGGGGTCCAAACGTGCAACCCTATGCTGGGGAAGCACTTTGTACCGCCGACACTGTGTCTCAAAGTTCTTTAAAAACTGTCGATCTGATCAGTACCTTCCACGAACTTGGTGAGACTGTGCTGATCCAGTTTGAGTTCATCTGTGTTGGGTTGGACAGGGGGGCAATAAGCGGGTCTGTTCACTGCCATAGTGATAAACTGCAGCCGCTCCTCCGGTGTCCCTCTGTCTCCCCATGCAGTAATCAGTGCCAACATTTCAGGGGTGAACAGACTGGTAGCCGCAGCAACCAGTACCAATCCTGTTGCAATGCTCCCGGGAGGTGCACTTGTTCCCTCCCCGAGATTCTGCCGCCCCGGCACTGGGTTCCTTCCCTGATCTTCGGGTGGCTGTATAAGGGCAAGCTGAGCCGTATTCTGAGGCTCTGCAAGCCGGGCTTTATAGTCACCAATTGCGTCTACCATGTCTGCGACCTCCTGGTTCTCATAGGGCAGTCCATATTCACGGCACTGGTCCTTCAGCTGAGCTCGGGACCTCATGTTGGATGAGCCTTCCGCCTCGCTCATGGTTCACGGTCGCAGCAGTGAGGTGGTGTTACAACTTGTGTTAACTGTTGCACTACTGTGTGTTTAATATCTTTAGTCCCAGGAACTCGCAATTACTCTCGAGTTCCCACTATATGACAGAGTCCCACAGAACACTGTAATATAGGTTCAGTTCAATCCTGCCGCTGCCACCAGTTAATTATAGAGCTTGTCCCAGTAACTTATGACAAGATATAATGAACACCAAATATCTGGGTTGAACTGAACGAGGCTTAGATATAATAAAATATATTTATTCCTTTAAAAAGGTGAACACAGCAATATAGTACAATTAACAAGCAAGAAGGTAACACTTACTTAGGGTTGGGGAATGGAGAAGTATCAGCTAGCAATTCTCCAGCAATCCGGTGACATCCCAGGTGGAATCAGAAGAACAACTAAAAACTGTAGGGTTGACACAGTTTATATACCTATGTAATCCTATTCTTAACATTGAATAAAGATTATTGGTGAACAATTATCTGTATCCAATCCCTAACGTGGAGACACAGATTAACCCATGCCCCCCAGCTAATTAGCCCATGTGTACTGGGACTCTATGGGTAGCCCCATAATTAAATCGGGGCGACGACCAGTCTATCAAATGAAGTATCTGCATTGTTTGTAGGTATAGACATAACACTTACAAACCACTCCAGTTTGATGATTCTCCACCCTCAGGTAACAATTAGAGTGGCAGAGTCTGTTGATTAGTACTTGATCTGTTGATTAGTTCTTAGTGTAAACAATCAGGCAGTTAACTTTTGATCACAGTGCTTAGGCTCAATCAGCCGGCTGCCCTTCATGACATATTAGCATAGCAGATGGAGTCTGTATTTTCAGGGCAGATCCAAAATACCATACATATACACTTTAATATCTACACATATTAATAAGTTCCATTATGGTGGGCTCAGTGGGTCCAAATTTGCCAGTTCTTAATGCCTACAGTGACTCCACATATTGGCCAAATATCAACTCTCTGCGACCTCCAGAACTGGAGATACTGAAATGCACTTTAAAACATCTTTAAAATACAGGATTATAATGAAACATGGCAACAGGGGAACATACATTTTCATGACATGACAAGGTGTAAACCACCTTCCTGGACCGCAGTCCAGTTAACCTCTTGCCTCCCTGGTGAGGTCAGGGGGTGGCCATATGAGGTGCAACCACTTTAATACCAGGCCAACCCCCTCTCCCTCTACAACCGGGACATTTAAATTCTGCAGGGGATACCGGCACCCCATAAAGGGGCCTGTATCTCCTGAAGTAGGGGGTCCCCGAGGCTGAAACCAATGCGGTTCAGCTCAGGAGACCCCCTGCACATCTACACTAGTATTAAAACACACATAACAATAAATAATAATTCATTACCGTAGCGGCTATCCGCTATGGCAATGAAGCTGCTTTAATGTATTTTTAATAATAGTGTGTGGGAGCAGGGTGTCCCCTGAGGTGAACCGCATTGATTTCTGCCTCAGAGACCCCCTGCTTCCTGAGTTACAGGCCTCGGTATGGGGCATCGGGTGCCAGTTCCGCCGCCATCTTTATAGCGTCCAAGACGCGACGTGGACTCTATAAAGATGGCGTCCACACTGGCACCGATGCCCCAAACCGGGGCCTGTAACTCGGGAAGCAGGGGGTCTCTGAGGCAGAAATAATGCGGTTCAGCTCAGGGGACTCCCTGCTCCCGCACACTATTATTAAAATTAACATAAATGCAGCTTCCTTACCTTAGCGGATAGCCGCTAAAGCAATGAAGGGGTTAAGGCACATTAGCATGTTTATTGGGGACAATTGCCCCCAATAAAAAACACACATCCCCCCCGTCCCCTAACACATACAGTACTGTAATGGGCAAAATTACTATTATCCACATATGGATAATAATTCATTTGCCCATTTTAAATACATATAAATTACAATAAATACAGTCAATATATATGACACTTACCTTTTACTGGCACCCACGATGAAGGCCGTCTTTATCCTCATCTTCATCCTGCCCATGCCCCTCCGGTGCTGCAAGACATACACAAGAATCAAATCATCCAATGAAATGTCCCCTAACCCCTTAATCACCATAGCGGTTATTAACCGATACAGTCATTAAGGGGTTAACCCACCCTCACCCACCACTCACTCACCCACCCTCACCCACCACTCAGGAGGCCTACATACACCCCCAGTACCCACAATATAAACAATACACTGCCCCACAATAAACATCATTCTATTTATTGAATACATAACCCACCCCCTGTGCCCCCCCATAAATACATGATTTATCATTTTACATACAGGGTTCATACCCCAGGCCCACGCGAGTCCCTGGTGGGCCCGACAGGTCAGCTCACAGACCTACAGGTTACCAGCAACTTGTTTCATACAGGTTCTGGAGGCCTGTTGGTGGGTCCCGCCAGGCGCCATGGCCCACCAGGTGGTTGGCCCACCAGGTGGTCTCCGCGGGTTACCGTGGGTCACAATTGGGTCCCCACTGTAGGCCTGCGGATGTCTGGGAGCCCCGGGTCAGACCCACAGGTGTCTGAGGGGCCTCGGGTGGTTCCCACGGGGGTCTGGGGACCCACGGGTGCAAGGTGCCCCCACGGATGTGGGGCGACTGGTTCTTCCCCGCACCCTACGGGTCCGCGGTGCCCCCACGGATGTGGTGCCACAGGTTCTTCCCCGCACACTACGGGTCCGCGGTGCCGCCGTGAGATACCCGAGGATATCTCAGGTGGTCTCCAGAGGTCTCACGCACACCAAAGGAACAAACTCTGAATTTAAAATAAATAAACCGGACCTATACATTAAATACATACATCCACCCCCCCCACCCCCCCAACACATACAGTACAATAATGTGCAAAATATGGATAATAGATTATTTGCCCATTATGAAACTCATAAAACATGCATAAATCAAAACATGAATTCTTAATCTTAAAATCACCACATTGCATGTTAAAATAAATCCTGCAGCAATAGTAAATATAACCCAAGAAACTAGCAGCTACACAAATGTATATGAAATGTCACATAATTGCATTGAGTGTGTACATGATGCAATTAATCTGTGCATCATGTAACACTATGCAAAATATATGTAACAATAAAATACACTATGAACAATGTCCCCTAACCAGCAATGCCATCCTGAAAATCAAATAGAAACTAAGTAACATCAATACAATTAGCATCAATCAATTAATCCATTTCCTCAAACAATTACAATACAATACAAATCAATTATACAATTCCCTATTCAATTCCTAAAGCCAAACCATTGCCAAAAGAATTCTAATTTAAAGTAACCACCATCATTCTAATCTAACTACCAGAAATAAGCCATTACAAAAAACCTGTCACTAAATACAGGCATACCCCGCATTAACATACGCAATGGGACCGGAGCATGTATGTAAAGTGAAAATGTACTTAAAGTGAAGCACTACCTTTTCCCACTTATCGATGCATGTACTGTACTGCAATCGTTATACAGTATACGTGCATAACTGATGTAAATAACGCATTTGTAACAGTCTCTATAGTCTCCCTAATTAATCTGTGCATCATGTAACACTATGCAAAATATATGTAACAATAAAATACACTATGAACAATGTCCCCTAACCACCAATGCCATCATGAAAATCAAATAGAAAATAAGCAACATTAATACAATTAGCATCAATCATTTAATCCATTTCCTAAAACAATTACAATACAATACAAATCAATTATACAATTCCCTATTCAATTCCTAAAGCCAAACCATTGCCAAAAGAATTCTAATTGAATGTAACCACCATCATTATAATCTAACTACCAGAAATAAGCCATTAAAAATAACCTGTAATAAATACAAATAACATTATTCACACCAATGACAAAATAAAGCTGATAAATACATTAGTCATACATGAAAAGAACATAAACATTAGCAAAACAATCAATTATTATCCCTGTATGTCTATCCATATAGATAGATATACATAACATACGGGGGCAATAATAGAGCATAAAAAACAATGCATTTACATACAAAAATCACATAAAATATACCCATTCAGTGTCCGTGAATGTATGTATATACATAGATACATTCACGGGCATTAAATGGGACTGAAAAAATAAAAGACATGAATCAAAAATCAAAAAAACCTGTAAAAGTAAAAATAATAAACTTTTCATTTGTTTACTCACCATTAGATGCCCACTCACCGAAATCCAAGCGACCCGGAAGCACAGGAACCAATCCACAGGTAACCATAAAATAATAAACCCTTACAATCCACGTCTGTGTCTTTTTTCTTCTATTTGTAATCCTTCCTGTCAGGCTTGGGGTCTTCTTTTATTCTTTGGGGTCTTCTCCGTCTTCTTCCGCCTTCTTCCGCCTTCTTCCGTCTTCTTCCGCCACGCCCTTCTTTTCTTCTTAGGAGGGGAGATGTTCCCTCCTCGGCGACTGGCTTCAAAATGAAGGACCGTGGGAAACATTTGACCAAAATGTGACGTCAGTCATAGGCCTATAAAAGCCTATGTCGCCTCATTTTGAAGCCAGTCGCCGAGGAGGGAACATCTCCCCTCCTAAGAAGAAAAGAAGGGCGTGGCGGAAGAAGACATAAGAAGGCGGAAGAAGACGGAGAAGGATTTATTTTAACATGCAATGTGGTGATTTTAAGATTAAGAATTCATGTTTTGATTTATGCATGTTTTATGTGTTTCATAATGGGCAAATAATATATTATCCATATCTGGATAATAGTTATTTTGCACATTATTGTACTGTATGTGTTGGGGGGAGGGTGTATGTATGTATTTAATGATCCGGTTTATTTATTTTACATTCAGGGTTTGTTCCTTTGGTGTGCGTGAGACCTCTGGAGACCACCTGAGTTATCCTCGGGTATCTCATGGGTATCAGGCTGCGTGGTCCACGGGTGACACCTGCGGGGAAGAACCGGTGGCCCCACATCTGTGGGGGCACCGCGGACCCGTAGTGTACGGGGAAAAACCGGTGGCCCCACATCCGTGGGGGCACCGCGGACCTGTAGTGTGCGGGGAAGAACCGGTGGCCCCACATCTGTGAGGGCACTGCGGAGCCGTAGTGAGCACCCGTGGGTCCCCAGTCCCCCGTGGGAACCACCCGAGGCCTCTCAGACACCTGTGGGTCTGACTCAGGGCTCCCAGACATCTGAGGGCCTACCGTGGGAACCCAATTGTGGCCCACGGTGACCCGCGGAGACCACCTGGTGGGCCATGGCGCCTGGCGGGACCCACCAACAGGCCTCCAGAACCTGTATGAAACAAGTTGCTGGTAACTTGTAGGTCTGTGAGGTGACCCGTTGGGCCCACCGGGGACTCACGTGGGCTTGGGGTATGTACCCTGTATGTAAAAGAATACATCATGTATTTATGGGGGGGGGCACAGGGGGTGGGTTATGTATTTAATAAATAGAACGATGTTTATTGTGGGGCAGTGTATTGTTTTTATTGTGGGTACTGGGGGTGGGGGGAGGAGGTATTGGCCCCAAGGGTATGTGGGTAGCCCCCCCGGCTGGGTAGTGGGTGAGGGTGGTTAGGCCTCATGGGGTGGGGCGTTAGTGGGGGAGGGTATGTAGGCCTCCCGAGTGGTGGGTGAGGGTGGGTTAACCCCTTAATGACTGTATCGGTTAATAACCGCTATGGTGATTAAGGGGTTAGGGGACATTACATTGGCTATTGTGATTGTTGTGCATGTTTTGCAGCACCGGAGGGGCATGGGCAGGATGAAGATGAGGATGAAGACGGCCTTCATCGTGGGTGCCTGTAAAAGGTAAGTGTTTTTACTGTATTTATTGTAGTTTATATGTATTTAAAATGGGCAAATGCATTATTATCCATATGTGGATAATAGTAATTTTGCCCATTACTGTATAGTATGTGTTAGGGGGGTGTATTTAGTTATAAATATTGTTTATTATTTTTGGAGGTGCAACATTGGTACCGCAGGCCCGCGGGGACCCCGGGACGGCCGCGGGGTCAGCCAGGGACACCCGCTTGACCCCGGGGCTCCCTCGGGGACCCCCACGGGGTCAGCAGGGGACACCCGCCGGCCTGTTGTATGGGTGTTGCGCATGCAAAAGGTAAAGCAATAATTTTTTCTAAGTCCAGATTTCTTTGCGTCTACTCTGACCTGACGTGTTCTGATCAACGCAACATTCGCTTTTGCTAAGGTTGCCTTGCTTAGTGCATCCCGCTTAAGGGCAGAATTTAACGCAAACAGAGAAATCCTCCAAGAGATGAAGCGGAGCACAGCACAGCAAACAGAATACAGGGGCTAGACACCGGCAATGATAAAAATCCTTTATTCCATGAACAACATCATGGCTAGGGATGGGTAAAAATCTCTAACGCGTTTTGGGCCGCCGCCCTTTGTCGAAGAGAGTGTTTTACAGACTGCTTCAGCCCTGCTTATGTAGGTCTCCCCCCGCCTCCAGCTGATCTAGGTTGCGTGAGTACTTGGCGCGAAATCGCCGAGCTATAATCCCATTGGTTCTCTCATATGGCCAATGGGATGAATGAAATTGGAAAAAGCTCTATCTTCAAATGTTCGTCTATTGTGGGACATAACAACACTAGATAATTATTTAGTTGTCAAAAGAATTCCTAGAGGGCTTCGCATTAAGAAAACTCCCTCTTTTGATTTTCCCAATAAAGAGTTCGAGTTAGAATGGATTAAGATCTTAGATGAATGTTCTGAAAAGTTGATTGAGTTGATTGTAAAGACTAAAATACAGGAAAGAAATGTGGTGAAAAAAACAATTAAAGACTTACAACTCAATTTGAAATCATATAAGGATATGGAGAACTTTAACAATATGGATAAAAATTTATCTAAATCCATCAATGATATTGAAGAAAAAATGATGACCAAAAAGCAGATCAAATTCGATAGGGATAGAATGGATTATGAAAAAAAAACAAATATATGCATGGCAAAAACCACCTCCGTTTAGGATGGCATACCAACAAGAGCAAACACAGAGAAGAGATCCCTATAAAAAGAATCCATATCCAAGAAAATCTACTCCAAATAAATCTATTTTAAAAAGGAGAACGTCAGGAACATCAAGTACATCTGATTTCTCAGATCTAGAGAACTGACCATCAGTCGTATCTTTTACAACAGATGAAGAAACGGACCGCCTTAGTGATTTTTCAGAATCTGAAGATCGTCACAAAAAAGACCCTCCACGTCGTCAAAATCCCCCACGTCGCCACGAGGATGCCTCAACTTCATTTGAACTGGGGAATCCTAGGGAGTCAAAAAACTCCCAAAGAGGACGCGGCGCTCGCCCAAAAGAAGGGCAAATAAAGAAAAGAAAAATGGATTACTGACATTGGAGAACATCTCGGGGGTTGAGTTGACAGAGGGAGAACTACAAGTTCTCAATAAGGGTCTGAATTTTGCTATCCAGGACAATTTTGATTTATTCAATACTGTGATAGACTTACAAAAATACATTAGAAAACTGTCATTGAAGAATTTTTTTAGATCTAAACAGCCTGCTATCGGTGATATTCCCTTACCGGACGACCTAGAAGAGCTTGGTCTGGGTCCTCTGGGTGGGGGTGTCACTGATGGTAGGCTGTCATTCAAAGAATATACTGTGATGCAGGACATGAATGAATTATTTCACAAACAAGATAGTACTGATCTTCAAACTGTAGGGGCTTCAGACCAATTTCTCTTTTTGACCAATTCTAAACAAACACCTCTTAGGAATAAATCCATATTTTGTCCAATGTTCTCCAAGGGTCCACATTTGGAGACCTATAAAAAATGAGTGGAAAAAGATCTGCAATTGTTAGCTAAGGGATATAATTTTACAATTTCCGCATCTAATAATCTAACTAAAGAGGAATGTCAGTTTTTGGCTACCCTGAAAAGAAGAAGTGATATAGTGATAAAAAATGCGGACAAAGGTGGGGCTATAGTGGTATTGAACTCTGAAATGTATTACTCGGAGGCACTCAGACAACTCAATAATAATGATGGATATTGCAAACTCACTATTGATCCTACACCTATGTATCTAAGAGAGATCGAGAAACTTATAGATCTTGGCAGGGAGTTGCACGTTTTGTCCAAACAAGAATCAGAATTTCTTTTTAACCCTTTTCCTACTATACCTATTTTTCACCATCTCCCGAAGATCCATAAGTCGCTTGTGTGTCCTCCAGGTAGACCTATTATATCTAGTATTGGATCTTTGGGGGATGGTGTATCTAGGTATGTAGATTTTTTCTTGCAGCCGTTGGTTCAACAACTCCCTTCTTTCTTGAAGGATTCATTTGACTTACTTACAGATATTAAAGAAATCACATGGTGTCACACATACACATGGGTCACACTAGATGTGACATCTTTATACACAGTTATTGATCACACTAAGGGAATTAAAGCAGTTACTCACTTTTTGAACAACTCTAATCTTCACTTGGCACAAATCACGTTTATTTTGGATTGCACAATGTTCCTATTACAACACAATTATTTCACTTTTAATAATCAATATTATTTACAGTCATAGGGCACTGCTATGGAGACCTCTTTTGCACCCTCATATGCGAATTTATTTATGGGTTTATGGGAGACTTACCACATTTTCAGTGATACCAATCCGTATAGACAGTATATCAAGTTTTATCGTCGCTTTATTGACGACCTATTATTAATTTGGTGTCGGGATGCACATACACTTTCATTGTTCTTTATATATCTTGAATCCAACGACTGTAATCTCAGATTTACCCATACAGTTCATGACCATCATATTGACTTTTTGGACTTACATTTATACATTGATACTGATCTTCAAATACAAACAGATATCTACAGAAAAGAAAACTCTCGCAACTCCCTGCTTAGAGCGAATAGTGCACATCCAAGACCATTGTTAAATAGCATCCCTAAAAGTCAGTTTTTACATCTTAGAAGGATATGCTCTACAGAAGAACGTTTTAATACTCAAGCAGAACTACTCAAAACGAGATTTAAGGCTTGTGGATACTCAGATGGTGTTCTTGAGAATGCACTTCAAAACGTAAAACAATGTAAAAGGGCAGATCTCTTATGCAGACATAAAACAAATAAAAAACAGGAGAACAAGAGGAGGGGGGTCAGGAGGGAGAGGTACCCTTATTTATCACGACCTATTCGAAACAAGCAGGAAAGATAAGATCAATCCTGAACAAACATTGGGAGGTACTCCGACTAGACAGAGACCTAGATGTAGTTACTAAATCCAATCCCAGAATAGTGTACAGAAAAGCTAAAACGTTGGGGGATCATTTATCACCGAGTATGTACAGTGCGAAAGATACCCCAAAAGGGAATGTTTCAAATGGTTTCTATAAATGTGGGACCTGTAATTTTTGCAAATATGCTTCTCCTATTAAATCAGTGAGGAGTATATATACTGGACATAGATACAGGATTAATTCCTTTTTAAGCTGTAATTCAAAATATGTTGTTAATGTCCTTAGATGTGCTTGTGGGTGTAGCTACATTGGAAGGACCATAAGACCCTTAAAGATAAGAATAAGGGAACACATTAGAACTATAAAAAATAAAGATGATAATTTCCCAGTAGCTAGACACTTTAACAACTGTCCACATGGTTCAGTAGATCGCCTAACGTTCAGTGCTATTGAACACATAGCTATCCACCCTAGAGGAGGAGATAGAGAATCACTTCTCAATCGCCGTGAAATGCACTGGATTTATACCCTTGGGACATTGGCTCCCAAGGGTATGAACACTGATTGGGAATTAAAGCATTTCCTAAAATAGAGTAAAATAAATCAAAACAAGGTTACCAAATTATATAATTCAGGCGATTGTATTGCTCAGCAGAGTTTTTCTATGCATTGTCCTAAACTCTACATATAGTGTCAATAGAATAAATGTATGTCCTTACCGCCGGATATAAAGACTGCATGACACGAAATGAGATAATATATTGTTTGTACATTTATACATGCTTATAATTTTTAGGATAGTGTGCGTTCCTTCTATTCGATGTTCATCTATAGCAGGCTGATATATTCCCAGTGATGGAATAAAATGCAGTATATTGTATAGATTTCTGATACTACATTATCTCCTACATTATACCGTGTCATCATTATATGCTTTAAACTGGATATAACCAGCCTCATTGTTTGCTATTTCCTTCCTAAAACCATTTCAGCCTATTAGACTGTTTGCCTTGAAACTGTTTCTTAACTGTTTTTAAATGTTTGTAATTATCGTTACATGTTTGCCATTGTATGACACACAGACACACTGCGGTTACGCTGCTGGTGTGAGCCGCCCCCTTACCTTCAGCGTGTAGTAAACTTGTTCATTCATCCCATTGGCCATATGAGAGAACCAATGGGATTATAGCTCGGCGATTTCGCGCCAAGTACTCACGCAACCTAGATCAGCTGGAGGCGGGGGGAGACCTATATAAGCAGGGCTGAAGCAGTCTGTAAAACACTCTCTTCGACAAAGGGCGACGGCCCGAAACGCGTTAGAGATTTTTACCCATCCCTAGCCATGATACTGTTCATGGAATAAAGGATTTTTATCATTGCCGGTGTCTAGCCCCTGTATTCTGTTTGCTGTGCTGTGCTCCGCTTCATCTCTTGGAGGATTTCTCTGTTGTTCTACTACCAGCGTGACGCACGCTGAAGGAATCATTTGTACTTCTTAACCGTGAGTACCCCAGTCCGCTTACTGCGGTCTATGGGGGCGCTTCCACTGTACCTACACTATTATCCAGGGGGACACTATTACTGTTGATTAGGTGGTCAGATATTTGTGACTGACTATACTTATATATACAGGTCCTACCCACATGTGGAAGGAGGTACTTATATGGAAAACACAGACTATGAATGAATGACAAGACAAATGTTTCCCTGCTGTTTATATATCAATGGGATAAATTTATACTTATGCTTATAGTGATACCACATAGCTGAGCACGGTACTTGGGAGCCTTGTCTCTCACTATATACTGACTTTAACGCAAACAGGGTTACGAACGAGCAAAGTTGGACTTAGAAAAAATTTCGGAAAAAAGTCATTTTTAGAGCGCAAAGTGCCTGTTTGCGTTGCTTAGTGCATCGGGTTGAGCTCAAAATCATGTTCTAAGAGCACTTTGCGCTGTAAAAGTGACTTATCGGAGCTTAGTGCATGACCCCCATAGTGTGTCTCAGCATAACCAGGAACCAGGCTGTTTAAGATTCTGGGGAATAGAACAGGTGATTCATGACTGGAGAGGGGGAGATTATTTCCAGAAAATGTCAAAAAGGGAATCCTTTTGGATCTTTACATTACAGACATTCGCACCAAAAGGTTTAAACATTGATATGGAGATTGCAGCGTTCATCTAAATCCCACAGCACCAGAAATCTTTGAATCTCTTACTGAGCCATTTTTCAGAGTACCCCCATATTTGGTTGTTTATGGCAATTTTCAGGTTTTATGCATGTATTAATGACTTTGGATGGGCAATCTATGTATTTATATGTTCCCTATGTCCCCCATGAAATTTATTAAGTGTGTTGTGAAGGTGGTGCATACAGACATATATGTACCTCCATGACTGGGAACGGTTTTTGTATAATGCACTCATCTGCCATAATGATTACTCCTATATATCCCATAGTTTAATGGAGTCACATGGTTGTATACTATGTCTAAACTCTCCCTATATCCAATTCTTGATTTATTAATACGTACGATCCAGGGAGCAAGATATCAGTTCCAAATCTACTTCAATTTATACATATATCCAAGTCCCTAATCAAGTAAGTACATATGGTTTTAAAAGTCAAACATATAACAATAACAAAACATAAAGATTTTCCAATGTCTGGTATGAATTGAACCATAGACTAGTTAGCTACTAAGAGGTTAATATGCTGCAAAGCTGTCTGCAATGCTTACTAAAAGGTTAATATGCTGTGAAGTTGTCTGGTAATGCCTATAACAAGACAATTGAGTCACAGCTGAAAGCAGTAAAAAGCGATCAAACAATCACTATAAAGATTTTGTACCAACCCCCGATCATTACACCACTGTGGAAGCATATTGGTGAAACGCGTCTGGTGGTATTTTGGACATTTGGAGCCACAGTACCCTAAGGGAGCAGTACTCTGCCCAATCAGCGTCACGAGACAGCAGAGTGCACACGCATGCGCAGACCGAGTCCCGATCGAGAGACGAGACACAGGCGAGGGATCCAGACTGTGCACAAGCCTGGAGGAACCTCCACATGCTGTGAGCTGTAACTGAGAGCTGAGACGGCACTCACGCAAGCACCCTAAGAGAAAGGAATAACGTGGGGATATTGTACCTGAAGGCATACGATGGAGAATACATTCTCTAAGCCCATTTTGTTGGACGTTTGTGAGTAGAACTTTTAACACTGTTTGTTTGTTTTCAATAAAACATTATTATGCCATGCCCTTCTCCTCTCTACTTTTAAGATATACCTGGAGGTAACATGGAGAAGCACACATGGTGAGAATTAGACACAGGCAAGTGTCAAGATTTGAAGTCATTTTTCTTTGACTTCTGATTTTTATCCATATTAAACCACTTGTTTGAGGTATGCTCTTTCTTGTTTTTTTCTCTCCTGCATATACCTTGGAGAGGAAGATTTAAAGACCACACGCCGGAGAACTCTTTTTCACGTTCTAATTTTGGAGGAGTTTGAATAGCCTCCTTTGGACTCTGGCTGCGGGACATTAAGTATTGGTTTAATTTCTCTTTTAATCTTTAATTACTGTGTTTTTGGTAGAGCGCCGCTTTTTATATTTTCTATATTATATTTTGCATATTTTATATATATATATATTTCTTTTATTTGGACCCGGTAGTGAGGCCGCAGGAGACACGAGATAGGAGAAAGTTGCCGTGCAGCATGGGAGCGGTGCACGTCGTCACGCGAGCGCACCGGGCGGGAGAGAACCATGGCGCGTCTGGAGGAGTGGAGCCAGGCTCAGTTAGCAGAGCGGAGACGCGCGCACTCTCAGGCACCAGCGCGGGGGTCTGAGATACCACAGGTAAGAAGAGAATGTACAGTAGAGCGAAGTCAAGAGCACAAGGTTATAATGGTTGGTTGCATCCTGTAGGGCGTCCAGCCTCCTTAAAGGCATAGTGCCAGTAACTGAAGAGAAAAGCAAAACTAAATTCAAAGTAAGGGTTCTTTAGTTAAATGCTTTGGCCAAAGTATTGTAAGCCTGCTACCACGTCAAGGTAAACACTATTCAGCAGGTCCTACACTACCCACAATGGTAAACTATACCTCAGTAATAGAAAGAGTAATGTTCCAGACTTCCGGAAAGCCAAAGGAGAGCAAGTAGAAGTCCCAGTGGAAATCCAGCCAGGACACAGCATGTGATGACAGGAACAGGAGGCATAGAGTACTGGAGTAGTACTTTGCATGACACAGGGCAGATAGCAACTGCCTGTTATATAAGGAGCAGCAGCAGTTGTTGGTATTGAGAGCGAGAGTGAGGCTTATTTCCTCAGGATTTCCTCAGAGGGCAGGATTTGCCAGAAAGCAAGATGGCGTCACTTGCTTCAGTATGCTTGAAGTCACTTCCTGTTGGTGAGATAAGGCAGGGGTAGAGCGGAGGCGTGGCCTCTGCAGAAGCAGGGAAGAGTTCAGGACACAGACAAGGATTAGAAAGAGCGAGAGAGGTGCGCGACATGACTAGGGGCGAGGCCAAGCTCCGTGGCACCCGTAGAAGAACCGCAGGTGCGTGCACACTCTGTATGGAGAGCGGGGATCTGAGATGCGGCAGGTAAGGAAGGAACACGAAGCAGGAGGTGTGTTTCCCAATTCATTACAATTTATTTCATCACTCATTTTGCTCAATGAAATGATCCTGGTAAAAGGGTGTATTTTGCCTGGTCTCCGTGACATCGACCACTACTAGAATGGTCGTCATACCCTTTGATGGTGGCACCTCTACAATAAAGTTCATAGACAAGTAGGTCCATGGTCTGGTAGTAACCGGCAGAGGCAACCCACAAGGCAGACTCCATGGTACCTTTGTTTGAGCACAGACAGCATAAGCGGCTACAAAGTCTTTAACATCCTTGAGAATATCTGGTCACCAGAAGAGGCGTTCTATGAAATCCGGGGTCTTCCTAACTCATGGAGTCAGTCAAATAATTCTGGAATGAGAGGGATAGGAAAACGATTTTTTACTGTAATTTTGTTCAACCCCCGGTAATCTATACAGAGACAGAGAAACCCGTCCTTTTTTCCCACAAAGAAAAAACCTGCTCCCGCAGGAGATGTAGACTTGCGGATGAATCCATGTTTCAAATTCTCTTCTATGTTCTTCCGCATAGCCTTCGTCTCTGAAAGGGGGTACGTGCGCCCACGAGGTGGGATGGCTCATGGGAGCAAGTTGATTGGACAATCGAATGCCTGATGTGGTGTTAAAACCTCGGCTTGCTCCTCATTGAAAACATCCCCAAATCCTGGTAGGTGAGGAGAAGACATCGGGGAGAGATACGGATGCCAGCGGTGAGTCAGAGCTGGGGTGAGGTATAGACAAGCAAGTCCCATGCCATTGCTGACCCGAGGTGGTCACTTCTCCCATTAACCAGTCGATTGTAGGGTTGTGGGAACGCATCCAAGGAAGACCTAATACTATAGGTGCTGAGGGTGCGATCATTACCATGAAAGGGAGTAGCTCCTTATGTAGAACTCCAATATTCACTACCAGGGAGATAGACTCCTGGGTGATCCCGGACCGGACTCTAAAAAACTGGCACGGATTTTGCCAAACCTCATAGAGGCTAGCTAAATTAGATGTATTTACATTAGAAAAGAGGCATCTTAGGCCACGGGCATGGTCAGCGCTTAGGCGCTGACCCACGCAGACGCTCGACAATGAGCCCCTGCAGCCGCAATGAGAGTGGCGTTAGCAGGGGCTCGCGCATGCTTCCGCAGGCGTGCGAAGCGTGCTGACTTTCACCCAACAGTGACATTTTAGATTGAGCGCTGAGTCCACCCACGTGACCTATAAAGGAACCAATGAGGAGAGGTGAGTTTATGCTCGGGGGGGTTGGGGGAGGGAAGTGTCCTAAGGGGACGGGGGAGAGACTGCCTGCCAGCGGGGTGGGTGAGTTGATGCTCGGGGGGGTTGCGGGGGAAGTGTCCCAAGGCGACGTGGAGAGACTGCCTGCCAGAGTACCACCTCCCGCCCCGCCCCGCCTCCCAAGCACGCTTACTGCCTCGCCAGCCAGGCAAAAGCTCCTGCTTGCGCTGGCCAGGCACAGCGTGAGCGCGCCTCAGCATGAGAGGCAGGAGTATGTAAGCGGCCTGAGGGGATATGATAACTATATACAAATATATTCGGGGACAGTATAAGGAGCTTTCAAAAGAACTATTTATCCAAAGGGCAGTAGAAAGGACTTGGAGTTATCCCTTACGTGGACCAAGATGCATAGTGATATTTTAAGGTAATGTACAGTAATGCACAGTCACATGCTGTAGCGTTATGCACTGTAGTAGTGTATTCTGTACCATAATGTAAAGTATTTTAATCATTTTTTTTCTCTTGGTCCAGGAATCATGGATAAAGTATTCTTCCAAGAGCAAATTGTCACCCGTATTGTTAAATACATTAGGCATAATTTCCCACCTGGTGGTCACCGGAACTTCCAGAACCATGGCCCTAAACATACCGCCTCTACTAACTATATTCTTGCGAGCGGGATAAACTGGGTTAGGAGAACACCGGAGTAAGTGCTTCAGTGTACAGTAACTTTTCCTCATTCTTTTAAACTGTTTTTATCTTTTACACCAATTTGACATTTTTTTTAAAACAAATCTATTGTATCTGCCATCACAGTCTCCATGGGTATTGAATTCCACATTTTAATAACCCTTTACTCTGTTGCTGGTGAAATCTCCTTTCTTCCAAGCTTAAGAGATGCCCCCTAGTCCTTTGTACTGCCCTTGGGATGAATAGTTCTTTTAATAGCTCCCTGTACTGTCCCCGAATATATTTGTATATAGTTATCATATCCCCTCTTAGACACCTCTTTTCTAATGTAAATAAATCTAATTTAGCTAGAATCTCCTCATAAGTTAAGATTGTCCATCCCCTTTATTAATTTGGTGGCTCTTCGCTGCACTCAATCTAGTTTCATAATGTCTTTTCGAAGGAGTGGTGCCAAAAATTATACTCCATATTCAAGGTGTGGTTTTACTAATGCTTTTGTAAAGGGATAAAAACTTTGTAAAAATTCTGTTTATTTCCCATCCAGCCATTGCCCGTTTAATGCAAGATAAGATCTTGTTTGCCTTTGCAGCTACTGCATGACTTTGGGCACTATTGCTAAGCCTGCTGTCTACAAGCACTCCTAAATCCTTCTCCATCAAGGATTACCCCAATGTATCCCCATTTAATTTGTAAATCGCCTGTTTATTCTTGCTTCCCAAATGCATAACCTTACATTTATCTGTATTAAACCTCATCTGCCATTTACCTGCACAGGTTTCCAGTCTCTGCAAGTTCTTCTGGAGAGAAATTATACCCTACTCTGATTCTACTACCTTACACAACTTAGTACCATCAGCAAAGATGGAGATTTTGATCACAATGCCAACCTCAAGGTCATTAATAAACAAGTTAAAAAGCAGGGGTTCCAGTACCGATAAGAAAAAAAGGGGGGATGGGGGAGCACCGGTGGAAGGCTGGTATATAACCTAAATTGGTTGTGTAATGCTCTATGACAATGTAAAGGGTTTTGTGGGTGTAAAATAATTTTTAACACTCACACGGCCTTGTGCGAATGCTGTCGCATCAAGGTATCTTTTGGACTCCCTTTTCTTTCTTCTTTTTTCTTTCTTCTTTCGTCTCCTTTCTGTCTTCTGGATTCTTTCGCCGCCTTGCGTCTGTATTCTTCTTCTCCTACTTCTTTGATGTTTATCTCGCCCTCGGAATAAATATATACACAAAATATGTGAGCAAACTGTGATTGTATCAGGAAGGTATCAGGATATATAGTAAGAATATAAATAAAACACTCACACGGGCATGTGTGCGTGCGCTCTAAGGGATGGTATCTTGGTCTTTAAGGGGCAGTCCCACTTCTTAAAGTAAAGTTAAAGCTCTAAAAACAGAAAGTCAAAGGCCACACTTTAGTTAAAAGGCAGAAACAAAATAAAATGTTACTACTCACACGGCCAAGTGTGAGTGCACACTTGGATATGGTATCTTTTGGTTCTCCTTCTGAGGTCCCAGCTGGGAAAGGTCCACTGGTGCTGAACGTGGGTCCTCACCCCCCCCCAATGGGTCAAAAAGTTCTGAGCCCGAGAAATTCAAGGCCAAGGTCTTTATTAAATGAACAATAAAACAACAGAACACAGCTAACTCAGCCCGTGAGTTACTCTGTGGAAAGATAAAAAAGCCAGTCTTTAGGGAATCGAGCAGGACTTGTGGTACTGCAGCTGAACTGCCTCCGCGTCCGGATGTAGCGCTGCACGTCCGCGTGTCCCGCTCCCGACGGTGGCTTGATAGGGTCAAAATTACTGGGGGATTTTGAGCTACGCGTTTCGCCCTATGGGCTTCCTCAGGCTCCGTAGTTAGAATGGTCTGGGCTCGCTGCTCCTGCTTTATATAGTGCGGCCGGCCATTCTACTACACCCCCTAATTGCGTTTGTTATGAGTTTTGAAATCGGTATCAGCTGTTCTACACTGATCATGTATACAGTGTGACAGCGTTCCGTTCTGCTTCACTATGCATATAACCTACATAAATTGAGGACCGTGACTTTGTATTAGTTGAGGGGATTTTATGCACCTCATATTGGTCTTCTTCATTTTGAACCTTACAATTTCTAAAAACTGTCAGTAATTGGCTATTAATACTTTAACACTAAACATTGGAGACTTAAACATGTAATTGGATCCAGGGAGTGCCCCCTCCATCTCTCTGACCCTTACTATTATAGACAACTCTTAGGCTAAGAGTAGATATAAAATAATTAAAATTATTTAATGTAAACAATTGCTAAGTCATGCATGGTGTAAAAGTGCTAACCACTCTATCACCAAAAAATGATGTGATACTAATTCTTAAAACAATAATCAAATACATATCTATACACAGAATTTTTAAAAACATTGAATTTTTAAAAACATTTTTAACTTTTTTAATCAAAGATTTGTTAATTCATATAGGTCAATTTTAGACATGTAGTATTTAAAAATACATTTGTACCTTCTAATAAAAAGTTTCTCATAAAAGATGCCAGTCTTAAGTGTAAATTGAGCGTAAATCATTACTATAAATATGGACTCATCTCCTTAAAGATGCTGTGTGGGATGAAGCAGATCTATAAAGAAAAGCAAACATGCAATCAGTCCCATGTATGATATATAGTATCCAATATAACAAAGACCTCCTAGTATAAGGTCTGGGGGGATGAGGGAAATCGGAAAAAACAGGGAAGGGGGGATGGGGGGGGGCGGCAGGCGAAGTGGGGGATGGAACGGGGAGGTCCATGGAGTTATGGATGAAAGATGTGGGTGTTTTTATCTTTAAGGCGTTGCTTGAACATATTGGATACTCAGTAAAACGCTCCCAAGTCTATGTCTATATTTAGACCCTTGGGGGTTAAAGTCTGTAATCTGTAGATCCAAAAGGTTTCACGTTGTCCAAGTTTAATAAGTTGATCTCCACCCCTCCAATGCGCCTCTACCTTCTCTATTCCCTTGTAGGTAAGACCCTCTGGGTTCCCTCCGTGGGACATGCTGAAGTGTCTGGAGACACTATGGGTCATAACCTGCTTGCGTATATTGCCCACGTGTTCCAACACGCGGACCCTCAAAGGTCTAGATGTACGGCCCACGTATTGGAGGCCACACGGACACGCAAGCAGGTATACCACATATTCCGTCCGACATGTAATGGTGTTTGATTTTAAAATTTTCGTTCGTGGTATGTGAGGTAAACTCTGTCCTATCTCCTTTTATTGCCTGTTTGCAGGCTTTGCAACTAAAGCAGCCAAAAAAACCTACTGGAGGGGGTAGCCAATGTTGGACCCTTTGCTCTTTTTCCCTCCTAAATACACTGGGTGCTAATTTGGCTTTGATAGTGGGTGCTCTTTTAAAAATCACCTTTGGTACAGATGGAATGTGTTCTTTTAAAATAGGATCCATCTGGACTATATGCCAATGTTTTTTTATAATTTCTGTTATTTTACCGGCATCTGTGCTGTAGTTTGTAATAAAGGCTGAAGAAAAATTTATGTCTTTAGTTTTATTTTTAGATTGTAAAAGCTGTTCTCTGGGGACTAGTTCTGTTCTCTCTTGTGCTGTCTATTATTTCTGGTTCATACCCTCTTTCTAGAAATTTATCTTTTAAAATCTGGGCCTGTTCCTTGTATATCTCTGGGTCTGTACAGTTTCTTTTAATCCTGCGTAGTTGTCCATACGGGATGTTTTTAAGCCACTTAGGATGGTGGCAACTTGTGTTTAATAGATAGTTGTTGGCATCGGTGGGTTTAAAAAACGTTTTTGTCTTTATTGTACTGCTTTCCACAAAAATTGTAAGGTCTAAAAAATGTAAGGAGGTTTTGCTGTGTTCGGAAGTGAACTCCAAATTTACTTGGTTCGTGTTGATATAGGTAATGAATAGGTCTAGATCAATTTAATTTCCCCTCCATATGAGCAGCACATCATCGATATAGCGATGCCAGGAGACAAGATTCGCGCTAAACGGATGGTCGGACCAGATATGACTGTCCTCCCAATCCGCCATGAAGATGTTCGCAAAGCTGGGCGCAAACCTTTTCCCCATTCAGTGCCGCACAGTTGGAGGAAAATGTCTCCATTGAACCAAAAAGAGTTGTGGCGCAAAATGAAGCCTATGCTGTCCAGAATAAACTTACGCTGGTCCACTGGAATAGTTTGATCTTTTAATATTGCTCGCTCTATTGCTCCTTCCCCATCTGTATGTTTTATGCAGGTATATAGAGATTTAACATCGCAGGTGACTAAAATATAGTCCTCCTGCCATTCTATATCTTTTAAAATGTTAAGAACCTGTGTGGTATCTTTCAGGTACGATCTACTTGTGGTAGCATATATTTGTAGAAAAGTATCTACTGCTGCGACACACTTTATTCGAGCAAATACCCAGTATGTACCTGGCAGATACCTGGAATGCGCCGCTCCTCACCTCAGACAAGCCCCGTTGCGTTTGCCTTCCCAGCCATGGTTCATGCCTGGCTGACGGGCGGCTGATCTGTTAAATGATAATGATTAGGATTTAATAGGCTGCAATGCTTCGCGTGTCTACCAGATGGCATAAATTCATGAATTGTAATGCAGTATATATATATATATACTGTGCAGTATTGCAGCCAGCGGGAATAAAATGCTTCAATCCCTGCCTGGAAAATACCTCAATGCACTCGGGCAGAAAACAGTCACAAACCTCAATACACCCGAGTATACCCGAATTCGTGGGACTAGCCGAGCTCGAATAAAGTGTGTCGCCAGTGTACGTACTCCGAAAGATTTTGGGTAAGGGAGCCTATACCGGATATAATTGGTCTTCCTGGGGGAGTCTCTAGGCATTTATGTATCTTAGGTAAAAAGTAAAATACAGGTAAAATGGGTTTATCACGTTTCAAATAACTCCATTCTTTTTTATTCAAAATGCCCAGGGACTTCCCCCTCTCTAGGATGGCATCTAAAACTTTTTTATCTTTAATGGTGGGATCTACATTCAGTTTTTGATATGTACCTATGTCTCCTAGTATCCGGCCTGCTTCTTTTAGGTAATATTCAGTGTCCATCACCACCACCCCTCCTCCTTTATCCGCTGGTTTGATGGTGATGGACCTGTCATCAGCTAGTGCTTTCAGGGCTTCCTTTTCTTTTCTACTGAGATTGTCTTGTTTACCTTTTTTCTGTCCTGCAATCTTTTCTAAGTCCTCTAGTACCAACTGTGTGTAGACCTCTAAATGATGTCCCTTACTATTACTTGGGTAAAATTTGGACCTGTCACATAACCCAGAATGGATGAAGTTATTCTCCGGTGCTGGAGCTCCTGGTATGTTGTGTATAGCCACTTGGCTCCCTCCCCTTGATTCTCTCGTTTGGGCGTCTTTGTTTAAAAAGAAGCGTTTCACAGTAAGTTGCCTTAAAAATTTATTGGCGTCGAGGAACATGTTGAAGCCACTAGACTTTGTTGTTGGTGCGAAATTTAAACCCCTCTCTATTAACCCTAATTGTGTGTCTGTTAGCTCGGTTTTACTTATGTTGAACACTCCCTTTATTTTGTTTGTTTCCTTGGGAGGCCTCCTTCCTCCTCTTTTTCCTCTCTTTCTCGTTTTTTTGAATGGTGTTTCCCTTCTTTTTCCTTCTCTAATGGTGGTTCGAAGCGGTTCTGTGTTGGTAGGGGATGCGGGAGACTTTGCTCTAAAAAAGTTACCGCTGTATTTTGCTTGGGCCTATCCCAAACCGGGCTTTTGATAGGGGAACGGCTAGCATGTCTCTGTCTTCCCCTATCACACTCTCTATCTCTAGATGTCTCTCTCCTGCTCCCCGCGTGATAATCTTCCCTCTCCTCTCTCCGATAAGGTTTCTGACCTCTCTCCTCTCTTTCTCTCCTATAATCTCTGTCATAGTTCTGTCTTAACTCCCAACCTCTGGATCTTTCACGACTCCTATGATCCCTTCTGTAATGGAATCCCCTATCACCATAATCATAACTTCTATCTCCCCTAGGGTAATAAGGTTTGTGAGATGTGTATGGTTTATGGGTACGGGTATATTCTCGTTCATAGTGTCTGGTTTCTCTGTCTCCTCTATTTCCATCTATTCTATTTTCTACCTCCTTACTGATTGGTGGAGGTATAGAGGGGGTGGGCGCGGGGTCCTTCTTTTCTTAACTAAAGTGTGGCCTTTGACGTTCTGTTTTTAGAGCTTTAACTTTACTTTAAGAAGTGGGACTGCCCCTTAAAGACCAAGATACCATCCCTTAGAGCGCACGCACACATGCCTGTGGGAGTGTTTTATTTATATTCTTACTATATATCCTGATACCTTCCTGATACAATCACAGTTTGCTCACATATTTTGTGTATATATTTATTCCGAGGGCGAGATAAACATCAAAGAAGAATGAGAAGAAGAATACAGACGCAAGGCGGCGAAAGAATCCAGAAGACAGAAAGGAGACGAAAGAAGAAAGAAAAAAGAAGAAAGAAAAGGGAGTCCAAAAGATACCTTGATGCGACAGCATTCGCACAAGGCCGTGTGAGTGTTAAAAATTATTTTACACCCACAAAACCCTTCACATTGTCATAGAGCATTACACAACCAATTTAGGTTATATACCAGCCTTCCACCGGTGCTCCCCCATCCCCCCTTTTTTTCTTGTCTCATTTTTTTCTTGTCTCATTTGTTGAAGGATCCTGGGTAGATCCTTTATTGGAGTCTTTAGAGTCACAGGCGGAAAAGAAGCAGAGGGATACCTTGCCTACCACCAAGGTTGCTATATCCCCCTTTACTATACCTACCATCCCCCTAGGTAGCGCCCGGGTTTTTTGTTCTCCGTTCCAGTACCGATCCCTGAGGTACTCCACTCACGACTTTAGCCCAAACTGAAAAAGTTCCATTTATGACAACCTTCTGTTGTTTATCCTTCAACCAGTTTTCAATCCAGGTGCATATATTTCTACAGAGTCCAATTTGCTTTATTTTGTACACCAACCTTTTGTGTGGGACCGTAGCAAAAGCCTTTGCAAAATCAAAGTAGGCCACATCAACTGCATTACCCTGGTCTAAATTCCTACTTACCTCTTCAAATAAACAAATAAGGTTAGTTTGGCATGATCTATCCTTCACAAATCCATGCTGACTATTACTAATAATTTTGTTTTCCATTAGGTATTCCTGAATATCATCCTGTATTAAACCTTCAAGTAGTTTCCCCACTATTGAAGTCAGACTGTAATTCCCCAGTTGTGATCTAGCTCCCCTTTTAAATATAGGCACCACATCTGCTTTACACCAATCTTGTGGTACTGAGCCTGTGGAAATGGAGTCCCTGAATATTAAATGTAATGGTTTGGCTATTACTGAACTTAACTCCCTGAGAACTCTTGGATGTATGCCACCGGGGCCAGGTGTCTTGTTTACTTACATTTTTTCAAGCTGCCTATGAACTTCTTCCTCAGTTAACCAATTGATCATTAATATGGAGGTTGTGGCTTCCTCATGCGGCACTACTATTGAAATTGATTCTTCCCTGGTAAACACAGAGGCAAAGAATTTGTTTGATACCTCTGCTTTTTCCTTATATCCAATAATCTGCCTGCTCATCTCACACTGAAAGGGTCCTATATTTTCTTTTCTAATTTTTTTGTTATTAAGGTACTTATAGAATTTTTTACGGTTGATCGTACTTTCTTTTTTTAACTCAATTTTTTTATTGGGTACAATCATGTCAAACAGTACATACAAGGGTGTCATGATCCCATGACAATGGTGCTTTCAACAATCTGACAGGGACCCAATAACTTTTTCCATTTTCTTGGGGGTGGTGACTGGATGGGAGGGGGAGGGGAGGAGGGGGAGGGGGGAAGACTCACATGGGAGGGGGGGGAAGGGGGGGGAACCTAGGAGAGGGGGGGGGGGGGGGGGGGGGGGGGGGGGGGGGGCGTGATTCTTTCTGCAGGTATCATGGAGTTATGTAGGTAGAAGCCTCAGGGGAACAGGTAAAGGGGGAAGTGGCACAGTCCCGAGCTTTCTGGGGATGTCATCTCAGCTGGGCTGGGTGTCAGAACGGCTTGTCTTGTGCTGTTGTCTTTTCCTCTTTAGGATCCTGATGGGGTCTTGGACGTCTTCTGCTGGGCTAGGCGTTCTGAGGACCTGGAACCGCGTTGATGTGGGGGTAGATTGGCTTCCTCGTCGTCCTCGTCTCGGCCTCGTCTCTGGATGGGTGGTAAGTCCAGGAGTCGCAGGAAACCCGGTGCGTCATCAATGTGGGTGATAGTATGGAGCTTACCCTTAGCAAGAACGCTTAGTTTAAAGGGGAAGCCCCATCTATAGCGCACATTGTGGTTTTGCAGGTGCTGGGTCAGCGGCTTAAGATCTTGTCGACGGAGGATAGTTATTCTGGATAAGTCGTTGTATATTTGAAGCTGCTCGCCTTGGAAGGGAATTTGGTTCATTCCTCTGCTTTTGTTTATTATTTTCTCCTTGGTGGTGTATGAGTGGAAGCGAGCGATGACGTCTCTGCGTCTCTTTGGGTCTTCTCGTCGTGGACCGAGGGCTCTGTGGGCTCGGTCTAGCTCCATGTCTTCCTTTTTTTAGGTCTGGTACCAGGTGCTGGAAGAGATCCTGAAGGTAAGATGTGAGTGCTTCTGCGGGAACCGACTCAGGGATGTTCCGGAACCTTAAGTTCTGACGTCGGTCCCGGTTCTCTTGGTCCTCTAATCCATCCTTTAGGCGGTTTATCTCCTGGTTAAGTCGGTTAATCTCGTCCTCGGCCGAGGACTGAACCGCTTCTATTTCCTCCACCCTGCTCTCCAGGGAATCTGTTCTTTGGGAGATTTCGGTGATATCCTTTTTCATTTTATTTATAGCACTATTAAAGTCTTGGCTGACATCTTTTCTGAGTTTGGAGAACATTTGGGACATATAGTCCTCCAAAAAATCTTTAGTGATCAGGTGGCTAGCTGTGATGTTCTCCGGGATCTGCTGCTCGCGGGCGGGAGTGCTTGCCACGCTGGGGTCGGCGCCATCTTGGCTCAGCTCCTCCTGGTCTCCCGGGCGCTTCGACGGCGTGAAATAAGCTGAGACACTCTGCATAGGTCCCTTTTTTTGGTGCTTAGCCATCCTTGAGCTTAGCTCTTAGTGCCCTCTTGTTTTGGTGAGTTTTGTAGTGGTTTTTGTGCTCGTTCTAGCACCTTTTCATGGAGGGGAATAGGGAGCTCCGAATCAGGCTGGCATGTGGTGTGACGTCACCACCGGAAGAGTGTCTCTGCTTCTCTAACTCTTGCTTCAGTTTCTGGACCGCCTTGTGGTCCCTCTCATACAGGGTTACCTGGCCTCTAAGCTCTTCCTCCAGTGAGGCTCTGGTTATGCTCATGGTGGCCTTCAGATCCTCATGCTGCTCTTTGGGGACACACTGGGTACTCAAATGCTTTTGCAGCATCTTTACTTTGCTAGCAGTCTGGAAACTTCTTTCCTTCAGGCTTATGTTCTCTTGCTTTACTGACTCTCTGTCCCTTAGGACCATCTCATAGGTATCCCTCACTGTACATAGCTCAGTGTTTAGCCTGTGAACTTCTTTCTGAGGTGCTTCCAGCGCTGTGCTAAGTTTGTGAAATTCCTTTTGAGAGGTTTCAAGCTTTGTATTAAGCCTGTCAATTTCCTTCATAGAGATTTCCAGGAATTTGTTACTTTTAGTAGCGAGGCGCTGATCCTCGGCAGCATCAGCAAATGCCCTCTGCAGCTCACCTGACATGACAACCAGTTCACTCTCCAATTGATGCTTTTCTTTCTCCTGTGATACGTATTTAGCAATTGCTGAGGACAGACACTTTTGCAATGCAGCTTTGGCCTCTTCCTCTTTATCTAAGCATTCATGGAGGCGATCAATCTCTCTCCATGCAGATTGAAGTGCCAGAGTTAGAGTTTTCCTTGGTTAAAGACATCCTTAATTCCTTCTGCAACTTCCACTGTAATACCTCCTCTCCTTTTCTTATTTCTCCTTGCTTTGAGAAGTTCTGAAGAATCAGTGGTACTGTGTTCACATTTATTGCTCAAAACTGTTTTCAAAGTTGGAACCATAGCTTCAGACATGGGGAAACCAAACTTCCCAAGAAACCAGTATAGAAGAAATGTGTCTTTAAAAGCAGAAGAATTAGAATGAACAACAGAAATATTAGACACCACAGAGAGACACAAGATAGGAGAGCTAACCTTTAGATTTGAGACCTTAGCATCAGTCACAGAGATATCATAAATTGCAAGGAAAAACATACAGAGAAACCTGTAGTTATATCTGAATCTTTAGACATCAGGCGTAGGGATATAATAGACAAAGAAAACCTGCAGTTAAATCTGAATCTTTAGAAATCAAGCGTAGGGATATCATAGGTTGCAGAGAAACAAACTACAAGGAAACCTGAAACCTTAGAACCAATCATAGAAAGAACTACAGATTGCACGAAAAATCACAGCATGTGGCAACTAAATAACGGGAGCACTTTTGTCTTTTTAAATGGGAACCCTGTAAACAGCAGTGGTCATACCAGGGAAAGCAGTAATTCAAGGTAACAGTCTTAAATAGCAACTTGAGTCTGAAAATCTGCGGGGATCCACTCAGAAATGCAGAGACAATACTTCTCCAGGTAATGAAAGTCTGAAAATGGCAACAACAGGTACTGTAGGGGTTAACCCAGGCACTGCAACAATAAAAAACCCTCAAGGAAAGGTACACTGATCTCTGCAGCAAAAAAGAAAAACTTCAGGATCCCGAACAAAAGTACTTATCTTCCCCCCACGCAAGCGGGAGGGGTCAACTAAAGCAGGCAGGAAAGAGTGCAGGCAGGAAAAGGTCTGTTACAGCGAGGTCCAGAAGTGGCCTTTGCTTTCTGTCATGAGGGAGACTCCAGGAGCGGGTAGGACCTCAGTGGCTGGAACAGCGGGAGCAGGCAAGTTTGTTGGGGTCACGGGCTGAGGTTGGTGGCAAGTGGCAAGTCGGATCGTCGTGGGCAAGCAGGAATCAATGGCGGGCAAGCAGGATCATCATGGGCAAGCAGGGGTCAGTGGCAGACAGCAAGCAGGATCGTCGTGGCAACATGCAGAGGTTCAGCAAAAGGAAGGCAGCAACAGGACAGGGGAGCAGGAACTGAGACTACGGAGCAGGGACAGGTCTTGGACTTGCTAGCAGGAAACAGACTGGGTCAATCTAGTTAAATAGCAAGGGCCTTTAATATGAACAGGACTCCAATATAGAACAGGACTGGTATAGGAACAGGCTATGGCAGAAGCATAGGCATGGAGTCTGACACTAAGCAAAGGCAATGAACCAAACAGGAAGCAGGAACTATAAGCACAGAGAACAGGAGCAACAAGAGGAGACAGACAGACCCCAGAGCAGACAGAAAGCAGCAACACACCCGGTGGACAAGAAAAGGAACTACGGCTAGGAGCAGGATGTCTAGGAGACCCTGAAAGTACTATATGTTGTGTCACTTTATGTAGCGCTGCACCTTTCTGTTTTTGTCTGTACCAGATAGAGTTGATTAGGGAAGCAAGCGGTTTGGCAATGGCTGGAACTTAGATTGCAGTAGGTCACGTCCACATTGGCTGCTTAGTTTTAATTTATGGAGCACTTGTGTAATCTCCTCTGCAGATGCTGGGACAAATTGAAAACTGTGGGCAGTGTTGGGAGAGATTGGGGCTAATAGAGGTACTCCCAGAATGAGGTTCATGTACAGTATGTATTTTGTGTTGCGTTTCGCTAATAAATTAGTAGCACACCCCACAAAGTATTCATTGAATGCATTTGCAATGTCAGTGGGATTTGCCAGGGTAATATTCTCCTTAATGATATTACATGGTTGTTGATTGCTAGAAGACTGGAATATATTGTTGATAACCTTCCAGAAGTTAGCTGGATTTGATGGATTCTGATGAAGATTGTCAGAGTAATATTGTGTTTTGTGTGCCTTGTGCACATATTCCGCAGGCATCTGCAGTTACTAAGATCCTTAGTAGTGCAAGTTACTTTGTAGCTTTTCCACAAGGCATCCCTGAAATGGTAGAGCGCTATAAGATTGGTTGTCACCCACGGAAGGTGGGCCCCCGTACTCTTATTCTGCGTAGTGGAGCATGGGTATCAAAGAGCTTTATGAACTCGGATTGGAAATAGTCGTGTGCAGATTCGGGGTCGCGAATAAAGTCGATTCTGTACCAAGGGCAGCTGATAGGTTAGCCAGAAACTGTTGTGGTTAAAAACCTTTTCATAAAGAATGGACTAATGGTTTATATCATGAAATTGATAAATAGTTTTAACTTCTCATCATAACACAATATTAATAGTATAAAACATAATATTAATGGGAATGATTAAGACAAGAAGGGTATAATTATTGACATTGGCTACAAAACACCTCTATTCCCACATTATCTTTGATCCTGTCTCATTTGTAAAATGTATACAGTCCTTTATATTCATGTTGCCTCTCATAAGATTGTTATGCAGTACAATACAATAGCGTAGTTAAGGAAATATTCAAATACAAAACAAGAAATTTTAATGAGCAGCAGTATCTTTTATAGCTCCTTTTCTCCTGGAGCTGAAAATAAGAGATTAGAAAGATTCACATTACTTATACAGTATAAACCATAATTTATCAGGTATCAAAAAGAAACAAAGAAGTAAAACATGATGAAAAGTGCTTCTAATATGTAGTTATTTTAAGTACTAAAAATAAATGTTTCATTAATGTGACTCTACTGCTTTAATTACATCCACCCATAAATAGAATGTATTAATGCTTTTATTATACTTTGAAGGTCAAGTCACAGTTGTTTTCACACTATTGCAATAATTGTAAGGCAGGTGCAAAAAGTAAGCGTCTGATTTTAACGTGGAGAATGTCAATTTTGTTCAAGAACCACAGGGAAGTTGCATATCTAATATATTTTTCAGGAAAGCAAGTACCGTATTATTTGAAATACTAAATTCGTTTAATTATCTCAAATTCCACATTTTATTTGATATGAAAAGTTTAACTTACTGTTCTACAATACATTTATTTTGGATTTAATCATGTCAATACCATCAAAACTGTTAATAATTATCTTACTGTACTGTATGATCCTTGGATTTATGCAAAATCTCCTCTAATAAGTTAAAACAGATATCCCCACCCATAGAAGACTATGTAAGTTTAACTCGTAATAATTGTTTATTTTTTTAGTAAAGGTAAAATGCTAAGGAAGTGTTGATTAGCACAGACTGCTGCTTTAAGTATTATTAGATATGATAAATATTTATAACTCATATTTACCTCCTATATCACAATATAAATGCAACACTTCAAACCAACAGCAGTAACTTATGGAAAACTATTAAAAAGATATGTTTTGTTTAGTAAGAGTGCAGTACTTTTTAAAGTGATTGTGCCTCCAACAGGATAACTTTTGTTAAACTGTTGGGTTTGTTCACCAGAGATTCCCACTATTCTTTGCCTGCAACACTTCTTACTAGATGACACTGTCTGCATATTTCTGTGCAAAGAAAGAATCCGCACTGATAACTTATATGAGAACAATAGTCTGTCCATAATGCTCCAAGAAAATGTTCATGATTTCCTTAGTATTTTACCAAAATATCTAACTGGAAAAATACATATGTCCTAAATACAATCTCTTCTCCGGATTTATTAGTATTTAATACAATGCTTATTTGCCTCTTTATGTATTACTCCCTGGCAGTAGACACCAATGGACTGAGACTCCTTATGTAAAGTTTAGTAAAACATGAAAAAGACCAGCATGCCTCAAAATAATTTCACCAGTTGATAATAGTATTTGTAAGATTTATTTCTATAACAAAAGATGTTCTTGGGAACAATTTAGCTTAATTTAAAATATAAAGCTAAATTATTCACAAGAAAGGAGAAAATGGCTTCACAGCCTATGAAATCGGTCCCTTATTCTTAACAGGCGTTCCAATAAGAAAGCCATATCTTATAGAAATGAATGCAAAAATCAAAACGTAATTATAGGAAGGCCTGTAAGTAATATGACCTACAGTATGAATGCCCACATTTCACAGACCACCACCCCCCCCCCCCCCGGTCAAGAACGGATGCTAAACGTACACAGACACAACACCATATTGGGGTTTATATGCCCCAGCTTTATTTAGCATAGCAACCAAAATAATATAACCACTTAACAACCGAATCATTCAAGACTACCTTTAGCTACTGTAAATCCTGACACCCTTGCGGACTGGATAACCATCATGATCTTGAAAGGACAACCCCCATTCAAGATTCCAAGGCAAGATATGATGATGCCTTCCCAAAACACAAAGGTGATAAACACCCCAGGCCCCAGTCAATTAAAACCTCTGAAAACCCAGCAAGCTGTGAAAAGCAAAACACTATCAACTGATTCATTACTTTACCCCTTTGGCTTGCGTTACCTCGATCAAGAAGAGTCTGTGCTAGTGAAACCTTTTTCAAAATACAAAGCCATCATGGACAAATCCTTTAGTCATACAAGTAATTAGCAAAAATATGTTTTGAAGTTTAAGGATTTTTTTAAAGGGAATTATTTAACAGTCACAAAAGCCCTAAGAAGCAAAACAAGCTTTCTATACCTTTTTAAAGAACTGTTTAAGTGCCAATATAACAAAGGTAGTGTCACTAAAAATGTAAACACAAAGAAGCTGAGGAGAAGAAATGTTAAATCCTTGTTAGGGTGCACTCCACAATAAATTAAGCTAGTAGTGTGTAAGTGATCAATCACTACATACAAAGTAACTAAAATAATAACAATTGCTTTTGCTCAAGTATAGTCTTAAATTGATCAATTATTTGAACTGTGCTAAAATTGGTATATTACCCATAAGCATAGCGGTAGATGGTCAGAGAATTGCTTTGAGGGATAAAATATAACTTTTAACAATGGTCCCTTAAAATAACAGTTACAGAGAGAGGCTAAATGTATACAGATCTTAGCCAGGCTAGGATGGGGTTGATTATAATTTACACATATGATATTGAATAGATGTATGGATGGGGATAGACCAATACTGTAGCTAATTAATAGCTGGCACTTGGAATTATATTGTGCTGCTATTAAGTGTAAATGCTCCTAACACACATACAACTTAATCTACACACATACATATAACGTAAATGACAAAAAATAATCTAATGTTGAACTAAATGATAAAATACTGCAGTGAGCAACATGTGATTAAAAATAGCTACGAGAGCTGAGAGATTTTAAGTGAGGGCTAGTTTAGTTAGGTATAGAAGGGAATATTTAAACCACAAGTACACAGTATACATCAGAGTTCTGATAACCCAAAAGTGTATAGATACTGTATACGCCCCTATAGTTCTATAGGGAAACCTGGATGTTAAATGGAAAGATTGCTTTATAATAGTGGCTAATGCACCAAACTTTTGATAAAGAAATGTAACAAGCATCCAACTCAAGGTTCCACAAGTGTATCTTTAAAATGACTGTCCCATTAGCACCTAATGTCTACCAGGAAGAAGCCTAGTGTGATTCTGGTATAAGTAAAATAAGAGAGAGGGAATAAATTGAACAATAGGTAGCTGGGCATCCTGATAACCTACAATTCATTACTGGAATGGAACCACTGCATCAGGTAACTCTGCAGAAGCTCAGGGAAGATAGATGCTGCCTCGAAAAGCACCTGCTCTCAGCCCTCCGCCAGTTGCATTATCAGTGGTGACGTCTGCCTTGCTGTAAATCTGGCACGCATTGTTCCACCTACACTGGCTGCATAGGGGTTTGCAGATGCATACAAGCTTTAATAGTGGTGCTTGTCCTGACAACGGGTTGCTAAAGAGACTGAGTGGTGTTTGCTTAGACATTCCATAAAACTGAGCTATACTGAAATAAATGTAAATAGGGAATGTTGATTCATTCAATATATTTTGTCGCTATCAGCCTTTGAGGCGTTGGCCAAAGAATATAACTAAAAACCCTCACTTATGAAAGGAAAAACAGATAAGTATTTAGACTTTTCCTCTTTTGTTATATTAATTGAGGTCACAATATCAGTAGCATTTCTTTTTGACACAAATACATATGAGGTACTGGGTTTGGGTTCTGTGCTTACAGGTGCTGTATGTCTTTGGAAATGATAGTCATCACCTAAAAAGTACAGATGCCTCTGTGGCCGTAAAAGTTTTTTAGGGCTGGAACACAGCCATGCTGGTCATACAAAAAGTATGTGTGCTAGGTAGCACTCCACAACCAAATCCGTATGATATGGTGCATGGGAACAAAGGGTAACCTCTAACCCCCAAGCAAGTCAGTAATATATACAGGGGTCCCCAGCACACAATAAAGGAATAAAGACAAAATCTGTCAACAAGAGGATCAATGTATTGAATGTAATAGCAGCTACAAAATCAGCCCTGGCATAGGGTCTGGAGAGTACACCTTGTGAGAAAAACAGTACAGATGGAGAGGAGGGGAAGAAGGGGAACAAGGGGGATGAAGCACAAAAAAAACAACAAAAGGAAGGTGAACAACGTACAATACACGGAAAGTTTATGGCGATAAAAATGCAGGGGGCGACGTTTCGGAGCCAAATGCCCCTTAATCATACCCGTTCCCACAGACTGAAAACAGTCTATAGTACTTCCCTAGTTTACACACTGTCAACCTACTACCTCTCACCTAATGAATAAGGATAAATAATGAACTGATAAATCAAAATAGTTGGTCTGTCTATTAGCAATAAATCTATCCTATAGGTACATGAACATCAATAGTGCAAAAAAATAGCTAGGCATATAGACTGTCTAAACAGATTAACAATAGTGCACAAATCTGTGAGACAAACAGTAAAACCTCACAAGTGACAAGGCATATATGTACAGATTAATAATACTGCAAGATCCTGTGCTCAATAGCACCTAACTAATCACTTAAAGCATGGCAAAAAAATGTTTTGCACAGTAAATTGAATAAGCGTGAGGATGAACAAGAGACAGTGATTAGGACACAGGGACAACTGCCAAGTCAAAAAGAATGTTAGCAATACGAATCCTTGGCTGTGGTGTGACGTCTGTGGCTCTCGTGGGGTAGTCTGCAGTCATCAGTCATACAGAATCAGCTGGTTATGTCATGTGGACCTTTTAAAAATGGCGGTCATACCGGTACCCAATGCCCCATGCCAGGGCCTGTAACTTGGTAATCAGGGTGTCCCTGATCTGAACCACTTTGATTTCAGTCTCCGGGACCCCCTGATTCCCTAGTTATAGATCCTGGTATGGGGCTTTGGGTGCCGGTACCGCCACCATTTTTAAAGCGTCCGAGTGAAATAACCAGGGGATTTAAATACCAGGGCCTGTAACTCGGGAAGCAGGGGATCTCTGAGGCTGAAATCAAAATGGTTCAGCTCAGGAGACCCCCTGCTCCCACACACTATTAATAAAAATTACATTAAAGCAGATAGCCGCTATTGTAATGAATTTTTAAATTGTTTAAATTTGTTTTTTAATACTAGTGTAGATGATCAGGGTGTCTCCAGAGCAGAACTGCATTGATTTGAAGTCCGGGGACCCCCTGCTTCCCGAGATACAGGCCCTGTTATAGGGTGCCAATATCTCTTATGCATTTAAATGTCCCGCGTCACATAACCATGGGAATCCAAAGCATAGGAGATACCATCACTCCATAACGGGGCCTGTATCTCAGGAACCAGGGGGACCCCGGACCTGAAACCAATGCGGTTCTGCTCCTGAGACCCCCTGCTCATCTACACTATTATTAAAATTGTAATGAAAAAATAAAAAAATCCCGGGTAAGGCCTTTTCGGAGGGCAGATCCTACCCACCCTGGGGCCTCTATACCCAACCGTTATCCATTCATTGGCACAGTGGTACATCATACCCTTATAATATGGGCAAGAAAAGCCACTATAGCAGTCAATGGCCAACCTATAAAAATAATCATCAAGCACAAAAATACACTACAATTAAAGAAATAAACAAGCACCTAAACACCACGAGAATAAAAGAACTAAAAACCTAAACTATGTATCAATAAAATTAATCTAACACCAAAAAAGCAAAAGAATACAAATAATGTTATCCCAAAATATTAGAATACAATTAAATAAACATCTAGCCAACAAAACAATTAAAGAAATTATACCGCTAACCAACAAAACAATTAAAGAAATAAAATGGCTAACCAATCCAAAAATGTAATAAAAACAAGACATCCAAATAAATAACAATTTAGTCAAAACAATAAACATAAATAGAAAAAAAAACAATCAATTTAAAACAAGCATCTGCCAAAAAATGCATTGTATGGCACTGTATTTATATGTACCGTAAATGGGCACAGAGTAATACATTAGCAGTCAATGGGCAATGAAAACATTGAAAAAAAAAATAATAATAAAAAAAAGCTGAAAAAAGACAATTACATACTGTACAGGTGCGCCAATGAGTATTCTAACACTTGCCTTAAACTTGCCTTGGAAAATCTGGGTTTATCACCAACAAGACCCAGGTACATGCTGGGTACATGCTGCAACATTTCACACATTTCTGCCGAGACTAATGGCCCATTGGATTAACACAGCAGGGGTTCCTGGCAGTCTCATTCAGTTTGAATGGGACTGCCAGGGACACCCGCTGTTAATTCGATGGGCCATTAGTCTGTCTGCAGAAATGTGTGAAATGTTGCCGCATGTACCCAGCATGTACCTGGGTCTTTTTGGTGATTGCCCCTGATTTGTTTTAGAATAATAATCGGCACTACAGTACATTCAGTATTTGTCTTACTTTTAGAAATCTTCACCCTCTGAATTCCCGGCATATCAGGAAAATTTCGACCCGCGACGTCATCTACCACAACACATCTCAATCCTCTGCTAAGATAAGCATCAGGTAAAAAAATCTTCTTTCTTCCATCATATATCACATGGTACAGGAACCAAAGGGATTGTCTTCAATTCCATTGGCTCTTTGAAGGTAAAACTCCATACTCCTTCCCAGAGTGTCTCTCTGAAAGAAGATCTGGTTCTCTGATCAGCAGCACCCCTTTATATAGCCCTCTGTGGCTATCCTTTACATGGGAGGGGGCTGCTGGACAATCAGAGCATTGATTAAGTTTGTGCCACAACAGCCAGATCAGGGGCGTGCTAAGGCACTCAAGGCCTTTCACTGGGTTGAAGTCTCAGGGTCTGTGCACCAGATCTGATCAGCAGCCTTCCACCTCCCCCCAAGAGTCCCAACACCTTGCTGTCCCTTATCCCATCAATTCTATAGAAAGCTTCAACTAAGTGGATTGCATTCTCCATAGAAATGACCGTAACAATGAAATATCTAATTTGCTTTCTTACAGGGCTGACACCCAAAGCACATTTACAGAAGAATGTTGATTCACTAAACTGTGGGATAACAAATACAGACTTCGAAATACATTCTTACAGACATGGAAATACATTTACACATTCCCTGTTCTTCCCCAGATGTTAAATACATTGGTCGAAATAAGCCTTACAAAGGTAGCAAAGTTACATTGATTTAGGGGTAGCTAGCTGGGCTTCATAACAGTTTTGTGATGCCAGCAACCCCTACCAATACACAGCCAATACAGCAGGCTGCCAGTTATCAAAATGTCCACAGCAGCCAGGTAAGGGCAGGTTCCAGCCAAAGCCTGGACTGGAACCCATACAAGGGGTAAGTAGATGTTTTATTTACTTTATTTATGCTGGCTGGTTAAAGTTTTATTTAGAATGGGCAAATGAGCTATTATCCATCTCTGGATAAAAGTAATTTGGCCCATAACTGTACGATATGTGTTGGAGTGGGGGGAGGTTGTTTGGGGTAGAGGAGTTGGGTAGTAGGGTTGTTGTGTTTTTAATGTTTTATTGTGAGTGGCGAGGATAGGCAAAGTTGGCATTTGACCATTGGTTGATGTTTATACCTAGGAGACACCCAGGAGACGGGCAGGAGCCAAACCGGTTTCGTAAGAGAGGGGATACTCTCAGATTATCCACTGCCTGATACCAGCTGGGCTCCGGTAAGCGGGCATTTCAGCTAGCTGAAGGATATTAGGGACTTCTCACATTGTATGATTTTAGTTGTACTGAACAACAAATTATTATATTAAATGTGTTTTATTACTTTTCAGTCCATTGTGTGTCTCAGCATATGTTAGTTTTAGTGTCTGTTAGTGGTGTTATTTGTGTTTATGATATACTGTATTACACTATGTTTGTTTTTTATTCTTTTTTTGTCTGCATGATCTGACCACCAACAAGAGGAGGGCTCTAGTGGACATCTACCCCCATCAGGCTGCTATATATCCTTTTTTTGGTGATCCCATATTTGTTATCTCCTGGGGCCCAGCGCCATTGATATAACATATTTTGCACCTTTACTCACCCGATACCCACTGTGACAGAAACCAGGGGATGGTAATAAATTCCATATATAGGGCTCACAGGATACTGAACAGTTTCTATCCTGTTTGGCCTGGGAGTGCAGCCTCATAATACATGCACTCCATCCCACAGTTTGGCAAGTGCTGGAACTGAGGGATGAGGGATCCAGACCAGAGTTTGTCTGCTGCCTGATTTCTGTCACCTGTCATGCTAATTAGAAATCAGGTATTTAAGACTGATTTCCTGGTTCTTCTTCCCTCTCCCCAAGAGCCTGGAGACAGGAAGGCTGCTGGAAGCAGAGAGGGGAAAAGCCTCTCCCCAAACAGGTTAAATGATACTGTTCCTTTTTGTCTAAAACTGCAAAGTACCTTGTTTTGTTGTTGGAAGTGAAAAAGCCACTTCAACCCTGAGTCAGGGAAAACCTAAGTCAGGTGGGCAGCTTTTTGTTTTGCTGTGTTTCTGTAGTATGCACTGTGGCAGTCTCAGTGCCTGGGACTGAATAAACCAGGCATAGCCTGTTTAAAGGAACAGCACGTGACGCCTCATCATTTAACCTACCCTAAAAGACAGTGTTCTAACAGTTCCGGACAGACAGCAGAGCCCCGGAGTAAGCCGTTTGTCACATATGGTGGAGAATGCGGGCAGAACACTAAAAGGTCTGCGGGTTAAAGAACTTTAAAAAAAAAAAAAAAAAAAAAAAATTCTCTCCAAACAAAATGGAAGACGTGATGAGTGCGTTGGTACGCAATGTCGCTGCCCAGAAAGACACGAATGAAACCCAGCAACAGCTGTTAATAAACCAGCAACAGATGAATGCAGCCTTGCAAGAGGCTAATGCAAACAAGGAGCAGACTAATGCAAACCAGCAACAGACTAATGCAAACCAGCAACAGACGAATGCAGCCCTGCAAGAGGCGAATGCAGCTCTGCAAATCGCGAATGCAAACCAGCAAGAGACAAACCGATTGCTGAGAGAGGAGCAACAACGGTTCGCCCAGGGCTTACAGCAGGAACTCGAGATCCTGAGAGAGGCTATCATTAAGACTCCACTGGCAGAGGCAGCCCCAGTCCCGAAAATGACCAGGGCAAGCCACTACCTTCAGAAGATGGGGCCTTCAGATGATGTTGAAACCTATCTTCTCACTTTTGAACGCACAGCACAGAGAGAGGGTTGGCCAGAAGCTGAGTGGGCCAGTCTAATCGCACCCTTCTTTAGCGGCGAACCCCAGAAGGCTTACTTTGATCTAGAGCCAGCCGAAGCTAACGTCTATGCAAAATTGAAGTTCGAGATCCTCGCCAGCCTCGGCGTGACCACGGCTGTTCGCGCCCACAGGTTCCACGCATGGTCCTTCACGTTGGATAAAGCCACCCGATCCCAGATGTATGACCTCATCCACCTCGCTCGGAAGTGGCTGCAACCCGAGATCAACTCAGCAAGCCACATCGTGGAACGGTTGGTCATGGACCAGTTCTTGAGGAAACTTCCCTCTGCCCTACGCCGTTGGGTCAGTCAGAGTGACCCCCACAATGCAGATGAGCTGGTGGCCCTCGTAGAAAGGTACAATGCAGCAGAAGAGCACCCGCAACACATAGGCATGGAGCATCCCCACTACCCAAGGTTCCAGGACTCTTCCAGAGACGGTAAAAGGGTACCAGGGTTAAGGGGGGCTGTAGAGCGACGACCGCCTTCACACAGCACCAGCAACAGTGGCTCGCACACTAAGGGCAACAGCCAACATGGGGAGCCGAAAAAAGGGCTCTAAGTGGGACACAGACTATGTACCTAAATGTGTAAATTGTTATGAGAGGGGCCACACCGCGAAAGTCTGCCCACTAAATGCTGAGCCAATGCAATGCAACAGCGTTGAACCTTATTCGCTGTGGTCCCAATGTATGGGCCCTAGCTCAGAGGACCCCTTGAATAACCATCTGTGGGCATTTGTAAAGATAAATGTTAAGAGGATTTGGGCACTTCTTGACTCTGGGGGTATGGTCACACTAGTGTCCGAATACCTGTTGCCCATTGAGAAAAAACAGGTAAACAGTTCACAAAGAGTGGCAATTTGTTATATACATGGGGATAATCACGAATATTCCACTGTTGATGTTCTTATTGAAACAGAGTTTGGTTCTTTAGATTTCAAAGTGGGTATAGTACCCAAACTGGTACATGATGTGTTAATAGGGACCGACTTTCCCCATTTTCTAAAAATGTGGTCCTCCTCTCAGAATAGCGCCCATAGTTCAATAGCAGACCATAACGAAGTAACAGAAGAAACAAATCCTTTCCCTTTTTCAGAAATAGAGGTTGACGAGGGCTTAAATAAGGAGGGGAAAGAGGATGAGTGATGTACAATTCCCTTCCCTATGGCTACCTTTGTAGGGAATACCCCAAATCAAGATGTTGAACTGGCACTTACCACCCCAGAACAGGATAAGACCTTCGCTGACCTAGAGTTCAGTCCTGGGAGTTTTAAGAAGGCCCAGTGGGAAGACCCCACATTAGCGGAAGCAAGGGGGAATATATGGGACCAGAATAGTACTTCGGGCCAACTAGATAGGTCACTTGCCTACCCCTACTTGGAGGTAGAGAATGACCTAGTATATCGGGTTGATAAAAGGAAATCAATTATAACTAAACAATTGTTGGTACCACTGACATTCCGTAATGTAGTATTACACCTCGCACATAGTCACCCATTGGGGGGACACCTAGGGGTGGAAAAGACAAAAGAAAAGGTTCTCCGAAGCTTCTATTGGCCTGGGGTTCTGGCAGAAATTACAAATTATTGCTCCTCATGCCCAGCATGTCAGATCACTGCCCCGTTCATAGCGTATAGTAGCCCATTGGTACCCCTTCCCATAATAGATGTACCATTTGACCGGATTGCTACATCTATAGCGCACATTGTGGTTTTGCAGGTGCTGGGTCAGCGGCTTAAGATCTTGTCGACGGAGGATAGTTATTCTGGATAAGTCGTTGTATATTTGAAGCTGCTCGCCTTGGAACGGAATTTGGTTCATTCCTCTGCTTTTGTTTATTATTTTCTCCTTGGTGGTGTATGAGTGGAAGCGAGCGATGACGTCTCTGCGTCTCTTTGGGTCTTCTCGTCGTGGACCGAGGGCTCTGTGGGCTCGGTCTAGCTCCATGTCTTCCTTTTTTAGGTCTGGTACCAGGTGCTGGAAGAGATCCTGAAGGTAAGATGTGAGTGCTTCTGCGGGAACCGACTCAGGGATGTTCCGGAACCTTAAGTTCTGACGTCGGTCCCGGTTCTCTTGGTCCTCTAATCCATCCTTTAGGCGGTTTATCTCCTGGTTAAGTCGGTTAATCTCGTCCTCGGCCGAGGACTGAACCGCTTCTATTTCCTCCACCCTGCTCTCCAGGGAATCTGTTCTTTGGGAGATTTCGGTGATATCCTTTTTCATTTTATTTATAGCACTATTAAAGTCTTGGCTGACATCTTTTCTGAGTTTGGAGAACATTTGGGTCATATAGTCCTCCAAAAAATCTTTAGTGATCAGGTGGCTAGCTGTGATGTTCTCCGGGATCTGCTGCTCGCGGGCGGGAGTGCTTGCCACGCTGGGGTCGGCGCCATCTTGGCTCAGCTCCTCCTGGTCTCCCGGGCGCTTCGACGGCGTGAAATAAGCTGAGACACTCTGCATAGGTCCCTTTTTTTGGTGCTTAGCCATCCTTGAGCTTAGCTCTTAGTGCCCTCTTGTTTTGGTGAGTTTTGTAGTGGTTTTTGTGCTCGTTCTAGCACCTTTTCATGGAGGGGAATAGGGAGCTCCGAATCAGGCTGGCATGTGGTGTGACGTCACCACCGGAAGTCCATATTGGCCGATCAGGTTATCTTTATCTATTATTAGGACTTGGATTAAGTAAGATCTAATACAATTTGTTCTTTTAATATCCTGTAAGTGCAATTCTTTGGGACTGCTTTTAATTAATACATTCCCCCCTTTTTATACACAGTTATATGCTATGGAGCCTGTGCTAGATAATATATATATATATTAGACTATAGACTATAGACACACACACAACGAATACCGCTAACAACAACCCTCAAATGAGCAATGTCACAAGCCAGAAAGTATCCCAAATCAATGGGACTGGTGGTGCTAATGGGACAGAAACTATATTACACACAAAAGAACACAGAAACCCCAGTTAGAAGCACTCAGACATATCTAATAATAAGTACAATCAGATGCAGACAGGTGAAGTAACCAAAATACAAATTTATTATAAGTCTACATCAAACACAACAAAGAAAACCAAAATGACAACCATGAAAACAGACCAAACAGCAAAGTTTCCTATAGACAAAAAATAAAGACAGCAGAACAGGGACACAAAAACAGGGATAGCAAAAATGCACGAGATAATACTTCTAATGCAGGTCACTCTGGGTACATGAGTTCCCAGGGTAACCAATGACCGGCTGGTCAAAATCAGAGAACTGCAAAAGAACCTCCCAAACAACTCCCTAAACCAACAATGTGCTGTTAAGTGAACCCCAAAAAACAGTAAACAGCAATAGTTGGAAAATAAAAAAATACTCAAACTATATGTGTACTAATCAAAGGCAAGAGGAAAATCCACCATGCTGAGGATATTAGCTGTAACCCTCCCCCCTCACTATCAAAGACCCAGGATAAGAGCACAGATGTATAACAATACAGTACTTAGCTCAAATATATGATCTGGAACACCAGAGGTACGTGGGAGGTAGTCTAACTGCTAGATGGAGGGAGTAAACGAAGGCATGTCTCCGAAATTCCCACTACACGTCCGGTCCAAGTAAAAGCTACAGGAGACGTTGGTCTGCGCTACACCACAACGCGTTTCGACCCTGTGGTCTTCTTCCCAGAGTGGTCAGAAGAAGCCTCATAGAAGCCTTAACGACACAGGAGACACTAAACAAAAAAGCCCCTACACAAGAAATACGCATGAAAATACAAAACATGAGACAGAACTGAACCTGATTCTAATTGAACGAGCCGAAAAACAATGTTAGCAAAAAAACTAAGAGCAGAAAGTGCTAAAAATCAAATTGCTGCCATTAAATTAGACGCTGGCCTAAACATGCAACACGCAAGGGAAATTATTAATAAATTCCACAATTTCTACAGCCCCCTATACGATGGAAATAAAGTAGCTCATACCATGGCAATAGCAGGAGAACGGATGAAGTTCCTTAAAAATAGTTAACTTCCCGAGGTATCACCTCTGGAGAATGAAAGCCTCAACAAACCAATCACATAAGACAAAGTTTAATGTGTCATTAAAACCCTAAAAGAATCCAAAGCTGCGGGACCAGATGGATTCTCAGGAGCATACTATAAAAAATGCCACATATCACTAGCCCCTAAATTAACCCTACTCTTCAATAATTTCCAGAAAGATCATGAAATGATATTAGCATCAATCTCACTGATTCACAAAACAGGCAGAGACCCTCTAGACTGCAAAAACTATAGGCCAATTTCACTGATAAATACAGACATAAAGATACTATCAAAAATACTGGCAGTTAGACTAAATAGCTTACACACAAAACTTGTTCTCTCGAACCAAGTAGGCTTGATACAACAGACAAGCCCCAGATAACATTAGGAGGAAAGTAATCTAGGCAGCCAAACCATGTGACATCCAGGCTCTTATCTCTGTAGAAATGGCGTTCGAGAGGGTAGACTGGGATTATCTATTCATGACAATAAGAGCATTCAGATTTAGAGGAAACATTATTTACTGCTCTTTAAATCCCCCAATGCGTATATTAAGAATGCAGGACATATCTCGGATCAATTCCTCATAAAAAAATTGAACCAGACAGGGCTGTCCTCGGTCCCCGTTCCTCTTCGCCCTTACCATAGAACAGGGGCGTGCGGTGGCGCTGGATTTTTTTTGATGGTGCGTGCAGGCGATTGCAGAGGCCCCGCACTCTTCCCCAAGGCATTTAAATGAAATGCCGGGTGTTCGCGTAAGGCCTCTGTAACCTACCAACCGGGATTCAGTAGATTGTTGTGCCACGTCGCCATGGCAATGCAACATCAAATGACGCCGCAGAGCCATGCGACGTGATGTCACATGACCCCGCGGCATCATTTGACTCCCGTCGCCATGACAACGGGGTCATGTGACATCACCCCCGGTGCCATTTTAAGCCGGTCAAAAAGTAAGGGAGGCGCGAGTACTTGGGGGAGCGCCTCTCAAAAAGTTTGTGCTCCCCTGCCATAGAATACTTGGCAGCAACGATTCACAATAACCCAGATATTGCAGGCATTAAGCTCAGTGAGATAGAATATAAACTCAGTTTATTTGCAGGTGACATACCAGAACCTGACCAAGCCCTTTACATCATTGCCCAATTTACACGCAACACTAGAGCACTTTGAGACAATATTTGGGTTTAAGGTGAATGCACATAAATCCGAATCCCTAAATATAAGCCTCCCAGCTGACTCAGTCAGGCTAATGATGTCAAATTTTTGTTTTGAATGGCAGAAAGAAACTATAACATATCTTGTAGTTAAAATTCCCAACTCCTATACCGCTTTATACCATGTAAAACATCCTTATATTCCTTATATTATTCAAATAATCAAGGAAAGCCTAGAAACCTGGTCCAGATACTCCATCTCATGGCTGGGCAGAATGTATGCCTTAAAAATGACTCTCCTGCCAAAAACCTCTCTACCTGTTAAGATCACTACCCATACCAGTTAAAACCAAAGCTAAAGAAAACCTCCAAAAGAGTACATTATGTACCGCTTTATTTGGAAGAGAAAGCGAACGTGAATCATTTGTAAAGTGTTAATTTGCCCGCGGTCAGGAGGACTGGCTGTCGCTTGTCTACAGACCTATTACCACACTGCACAGATTTCTGAGTTAGCAGCTTGGAATACAACACTAAATTTAAACATAACAGATTAATAAACCATATTGTGTTGGCTACTAGATATGTCGTTAATGTTAAAGGACGCAGTAGACAGTTTCTCCGGAATGTGGAACCCCTGGCTCGAAGACCAAAAATCCACAACATTCGACCTGACAACAATGAATATGTGACTTTGCACTGTGAAATAACGCAGAACTAGAGAGACGTTTACTGTGGAAAGAATATTAGAAAATGATGAGCATGATTATATGATTGTAATGATATATATGCTGATTACAACCACTGCGCTCCCCCCCTACCCAACCCATCCCGCTAATGATGATTTTACATTATGTACCCCTCTATCACAATTCCCTGCCCCTCTTACTTTCCATGTTCATGGAAAAAGGGATTAAAAAAACGGATTCAAACCCCCGGAACCTCGGAGTGTGAACATTTTAATAAAACCCTGGAACAAATAAAAACACAAAAAACAAACAAAAGAATGGTTAAGGAAATAACCAATTGCTAAGGAGGTGTTATTTCATGCATTATTTTGTGCCTGTACTCTCGTTACCGGAAGTAATAACGTCTGCTACATCTGTACATTAATTCATATCAGGAGACCGTTTATAGACCAATTATAATGGTCAACAGAGGAAAACTCTCTTTTTATGATTCAAATGAATAATGAGCAAAAGCACCCTGTGATCTCTATAACCCTAAATAAAATGCTGCATTGTGTATCTATCATTTCTGCTTAAAGTAATTAGAACTGCAGATTTAATGGCCCCAGGCACATTCAAAGCTTAGTCAGCAGTTTGCATCCATAAAGGAGTGTTTGGGGATAACATAAATACTTGCCAATTTACTATATGAAGCATTATAAAAAAATTGAGCAGCAACAGAAGTCTAACAGTAATATTAATAGTTATGTGATGCAAATGTTGTTATGATGGATATTTTGTAGTCTTACCTCCTTCTGATGAAAGGTTGGTGATTAAACTGATTATGGTCTGTTAATCAAATGACTACCTGTTTTACACATCATATAATAAGGACTAAAAATCCATTGTAAATGAACCTATTTGGATTATTTATAAAGTGGTGCTAGACATTACCACACAGAAAAGGCAATTCAATTGAATACAACCGATTTGTAAATAAATCCCATGGCCTCTCCTGATTAATCAAGTTTAACATATGCTAAGGGAAGGCAGATTGCATTTCTATAAACTGGCTGATTATTACCATGATGCGAAGTCATTTGCATTGTTAGAAACTAAAACAAATCTCCTTTTCCTATTTGGATTCTTTCTGGGCCTTTACATGATTTATTCCCTGTCCGTAGACAAAGTGATCACCTTCTCTCAACATCCTATTCCCTTACACTTCAGTACTAGACTAAACTCTTATGATATGATGTCATCTCATTTTCTTCTGTCTGCCATATAGAAACTAAGGGAAACAGTGCCTCGGGGTTCATATATACAGTACTGTGAATCCACATAGCTGGCACTGAAAGTACAAGCCAAGAAAACAATATTTCTACAGTATAACATTTCTATACGTACACATACATTACCAATGGGGTTATTCTAAAGGCTCTATGTACTATATCAAAGGGTAAATTCCATTGCAAAGTCATTATTTTGTCACAACTTTTGCTGAAATATACCGGCGCATATGTATTAATCTAAGTTGGCCGTTTTCGGGTACGTCTGCATCTGTCTGCGACGAGATGAGAGATTGATGGGGCAAGTTAGGGTGGAGTTATATTCGCATATTGGTCTGGATGTGAGTAACGCCAAGTTTAGGTATGATGTAACTTTAACTCCTAGAGTTAACCTCCAACAGACTTTTGTGGATACCTCTTTGATATCTGCCTGGAAAAGAGCTTTGTGAAGCATGATGTTGTGGAGCAAATGAGAATAAACGACAAAGATTCCAATGTGAACCTGTCCTCAAGATTTGCTTTAAGAGATCACTTTTTGCTTTTTCCAACGCGGTTTTATTTTTTTCATCTGATGCACTGGTCAGGAGATATAAATGTTTGAAATATTAGGTGACTGGACGCAGGGCCGTTGACAGGGGGGGGAAGGGAGTTGAGACAATTGTCCCGAGCCTGGTGGAGGAGGGGGCCCGTGCCTATCTAGCTGACCAACCATGGATGTCAGGTCCCCTTTCCTCCTCTGGGTCCAGTTACAGCTGCTGCCAGCAGGCCCACTCCTCATAGCCTCCAAAATCCCCCCTCTACTTCATTAGTTAAGACCGTGGCAGATAGGGAGGAGCATCTGACATCACTGGGTGTGGGAATCCCCATTATTGAACACCACATGCAGAACATGAAAGGAGGCAGTGTTGGGGGGAGCAGATATAAGGTATCTACTCTGCTACCCCAGTGTCCCTCCAGCCGCATATGTCTTCTGCTCCCTCCCCATGTATACCGCCGGTTACCAGATCCTTCCTTCCCTCCCTCAGGCAGCATCAATGTCCCAGATAGCCATAGGGCCCAGTTTCTCAACTGCCCCCAGGTCCTTAACAGCCCACTGCTCCAAAGCCGCCCAGTCTGACGCCCCCCACCCGCCCAGTCTGACACTTCCCACACACTACAGTCACATAGTTTGATGTTCCCCAACAGTCCAGTCTGACATATCCCCTCCCCCCTCACTCCTCAGGCATCTGGTCATACCCCCTCCCCCACTCCTCAAACGCCGGTCATAGCCCCCCCCCACACCTCTGCGCCCCTCAGCCACCCTGTCTCCCTCCCCCACTACTCAGCCACCTTTTTCCCAAATGCTCAGTCCCTACAAAATACCCCCACACCAGTCAGCTGCTGTTCCTAGGCCCAGGTGAGTACCTTAGTCCTGAGCCTCAGTAAACCTGGCTTCGGGCCTGACTGGATGGTTAAAATGAAACTCTTCCCAGAGACCAGTGCAGTAAAAAGGTTACTAGAGACTAGAGATCAAGAAAATCAAGATTTAACACTAAAAATATTTAGTTTTTTTAAAGAGCACAACATGCTCATGGGGCAAAATCTTAACATTATACGAGTTCAACAAAAAAACAACAAGTCCCAATGCAATATCCAAATGACAAAGTATATAGTTAAATATTTATCGGTTTGTCTTCTCATAAGTATGGGTCACTTAGTTAAACTCTTTGGCCAAAGCATCATAAGCCTGCAGCCATGTCACAGCATGTCACAGCTGCAGGTCCTAACTATATACTTTGTCACTTGGATGTTGCATTGGAAATGTATGTATTTTTGTTGTATACAGGCATACCCCGCATTAGCGTACGCAATGGGACCGGAGCATGTATGTAAAGCGAAAATGTACTTAAAGTGAAACACTACCTTTTCCCACTTATCGATGCAAGTACTGTACTGCAATCGTCACATACGTGCATAAGTGATGTAAATAACGCATTTGTAACAGGCTCTATAGTCTCCCTGCTTGCGCACAGCTTCGGGACAGGTAGGGAGCTGGTATTGCTGTTCAGGACGTTATGACAGGCGCATGCGTGAGCTGCCGTTTGCCTATTGGGCGATATGTACTTACTCGCGAGTGTACTTAAAGTGAGTGTCCTTAAACCGGGGTATGCCTGTACTGTATATTTGGTCACACCCAATAGCACTCATTTTGAACGGCATTTTTAATCCTAAAGAAGTAAAAGAAGAAGGGTCACTTTGTAATCCCACCGATGGCATTAATATGGCATTCATATAATTAGTTATGCCACATACATCTGTATAGAAATTATTACATGCAATATACAAGTTACAATAGTCCATTAGTGCCATCATATTCCCACAATGAAAGGCTAATATATTGTTTTTGTTGCATTGTTCTGTACTCTGTTGTCCTGTACAATGGGTAGTCTTTCTACAAGCAAATGGTGAAACTTTGAGGCTTATTCCATGTATGGCGCTACCCTTAAAAGTGTATCACAAATAGCATCAGATATAGAGTTGCCATGAAGCAGAACACTCAGCCATGTCAAATATCTTCTCTACTATCTTAATAGAGATTTTATAATCTAACAAATGTATAGTAGGTTTGCAAGCTCAAGCCTAAAGTCTAACTGCAGCAAGAGCATTAACAACTATCTTGCAGTATACAAAACATGCTACTTTCAATAGGTATGAGACCGAAAAAAAACCCTAAGGAAGAATGCAGTAGAAGTAATGGAGGTTATATGGGTTCCTCCGTTGTAAGGCAGGTTTTAGAAAAACATACTGGAGGCCAGTTTTAGTTTATTTTTCCATCAATATTTATCAAAACCAAAACATTACTAGAAAACTTTAAGAAAAAGACCAGCTATATATGACTTGGAACCATTAAAACCTACCAGAAAACTTAAGTCATGAATAGGACCTGCAAGTTAGGAATTTGCTTTGATACAATTGTTATTTAGATTTGCAGTCATGTAAATTGATAAAACATTACTGACCTGGTTCTAGAAAATATCTTGAGTAAATGTAGTTTGTATTGAAACATGATAGAAGTCAACGCAAGACAATCTTTTACTTTAAAGTTCTAACATCATTAAGGTACAACCACAAACACAACATACCCCCATAAGAATTGTCAAATACATATTGTATAGGAAAACAGTACATAGATTGTAGCAGACGTTTGCATTACCACTACCACAAAAATGGTCATTCACTAGCAGTGGTGGAGATACCACAATTTATTAAGTGAGGCATCTGCAGTGTTTTTCTTAGTTCCTTGTTGTACGCAGATTAAACATGAATGTCGATTCTAGTTTACAAGACCTGTTTCCTGGGGACCAAAACAGAAGGGATGTGTGTATTTTTACCACAAAATGCAATGAAATGGAAAATTTGGATTTGTAAAAGCGAGATTTGGAAAGAACACAGATAATAGAATGAATTCAGGTTTTCCAATAAATAAGACTTACTCCAAAGTACAATACAGGCATACCCCGGTTTAAGGACACTCACTTTAAGTACACTCGCGAGTAAGGACATATCGCCCAATAGGCAAACGGCAGCTCACGCATGCGCCTGTCAGCACGTCCTGAACAACAATACCGGCTCCCTACCTGTACCGAAGCTGTGCGCAAGCGGGGAGACTATAGAGCCTGTTACACATGCGTTATTTACATCAGTTATGCACGTATATGATGATTGCAGTACAGTACATGCATCGATAAGTGGGAAAAAGGTAGTGCTTCACTTTAAGTACATTTTCACTTTACATACATGCTCCGGTCCCATTGTGTACGTTAATGCGGGGTATGCCTGTACATGACCAGCCAGAAATGAATGTGATTTCAATGTGTATTTGAAAATGTTATTGCATCCTGCTTTCTAAAGTATTATTTTTCTTTGTGACTTTTTCCTTTACGTCTGGTATATAAATACATAAAAGACCTGGAAATGCACAATTTTATATGCATTGTATTTGATTGTGTCCATCGTCAAAATTAAATCATATGTTTTAAGTCATGCCGTATGTTCTCATCTAAAATCACAGTCGAATGTAGCCAGAGTTATCTTCTACATGATGGTAGTTTGCCCTGGTTCAGCTACTCCGACAAACCACAGGAGCAACAAGCCTGTGAATGCACAAACTGCAGCACCACAATTGCTGATTTGCAGCAAATTGATTTCTTTGCCACAGCTAAGCATAAGATAAGTTGGACTACATATCTTCATGTGGGTTTTCAAAGTTTGCATATTAAAATATTTCCGAGAACAAAATCCTCTATTTACCAGTTTATGTTTTTTTTAAAAAAATGTATACGAATAATAGGTTAATTAATAAAGCTCCGATGTTGGTTATCGCTCCATTGACTTAAGTGGCAGTTAACGCCGATTTAGGTGCGGTATCCCACATTAAAACTTGATTAATCTGGGCGTTATATTGTAACATCAAAATGACTAATTCATGTGAAACATATTTCACAACAAAATTTCCTTCTAGGATCGTAAGTAATGTAATATTCAATTTCTCAATTTAAAAATGTGATTTTACATGCTATATCGTACCTTTAAGATGACTCCTTCCATCTTCCAACAGAGGTACTACAATGGTAGAATTCATACTCCCAGGTGACCTCATAGCCGTGTAAACAACAGGAACTGACTGCACGACGACAGGAATACGGTGCACATGACTCAGTTTGTTAGATTGTAAATTCATGGGACTTGAAGGTGGTACTGGGTGAATAATATGCAAAAATTGTTGTCCTCCAACACCAGATGCTGAAGCCACAAGAGGCCCTGAAGTTAATACTGTTGGTACCGATGCCGTCGAAGATACAGATGTTATTACTGTTGGAGATGAAGCTGGACGGCAGGATGAAGTTGAAGAGTTAGAAGAAGGTGAAGCAGCGGAAGCAGTTATTGAAACAGGAGAAGAAGAAAACCCTCTAGGTGATGTCCTAGCTTTGTTTATTGACAAGTCCACTGGTTCAGTCTGTGTTTGAAAATGGTCAGTGGATAACAAATCCTCGGGAGGCTCTGCCTTCACATTGTTGAGTAGGAGAGGTACAGCTTCCATGTCTGGGTAGTTGTGGACCTTCAGAGACTGTTTAGGAGAGAAAAATTGCATCAATATTGTTTAGTCTTGATGAAACGTGAAATGTAAAGTTTAACAGCTTTTCTTATTCATATGCTGCTACAGTATGTTAGTAAAACTCCCCAAATAATCCAGCAGAAGCATCTACAAATATAATATGTACATAGAATGCATAATGTAAATAGATCTGATGAAGAACTGCTAATAATAATAATATAAAAAAATGATCATGTTAGTCGTGACTTTGAATCATTATGGTTGCAAAACTACTGTTGATAACCTTTAAGCACTTCCATAAAACTGGATTGTTCAGTTTAAAGCAAAAGTTACATCCCTGCGGTTACAATTTTTTTTTTTATATATAGTTTTTAATTATATTTTCTTAATTTTGTGCCCATAGTATCACTTCTACCTAACATGTAGTAGCATGGTGGAGCTTTCCTGTTTTTGTAGCTGGTGAATATTCCCTTGAAGCTCTGTGAGATTAAATACATTGAAGTGAATATTGTCTTTCAGCTTTATAAAGGTTGTCTCTTACAGGCTGCCCGTTCTGTCTCAGCGGTAAGTAGAATAACTGCATGGTTTCAATAATAATTCTCTGGCAATGAATCTGCAGAGGTCAAAAAGAGTGAACTGATAAGACTGAAGGAGTAGATGCTGCCATAGAAGACTGAAGATGTGAATATTCTACCACATACATTACACCAACAATACAGAAGTTCTGTTGAAGATTTTGGAGCATGAGGCCCAAAGTTATGTGTATGACACCTCATGACAGGAGTGTTAGGAGATATGGTTACAATGTATACTGTTATGGAATACTAATGATGGTGGTTGGTCAATATAAAACACATCTTGGGAAGACCTTAAAAAAATATGATATCCTCTAAGTACTAGAATTACGAAAAAAAGTTTTACATTTGTAATAATATTAAACTTTTGGGTCAAGTCCTGAGGAACAAGTCTAAGTAATGATATAACTAAAAGGGCAAAATAAATTAAAATCGTGGTATTGTTTCAGATAAAATCTATCGTGATTACACTATGTATCAAGAGGTATGTGTGCGCCGATGGAAACAGTGTTTCTGTTGGAAATTCAATATATTTATCAAGTGTATTTCTACTGTTTGAGAATTTGGTGCATGCTGCGCTAGTATTCTGTGAAATATACATTTTTTTTAAACTTTAAGGTGACAGGGAAAAATAAAGCAGAAAAGTAAGACAAGCCACACATTTTTTAATACATAGACCTGCGCCAATATGCAAATGTGGCTCCTCTTACTTGCTCTATAAAATCCCTCATCTCAACGTATGCAAACGCACACATAACTGAAAATGGCGCAACTAAGATTAATGCATAGACGCTGCCCAGTGCAAGTGTATTTGAATGTGAGTTGCAACAAAATAACAACTTTTCATTGGAATTTGCCATTTGATACATAGAGACATATATGTAGACACACACAGTTGTATATGTATAGTTATTCTACTCTAAATTGTGTTTTTGTCTGATTCTTTGTATACAGTGGCGGCAGAGTTTATTCTAACTCGGCCACCACCGCAAAGTGCAGGCAGACGCGGCTTATTTTATTTTTTTTCCGGCGTGCCGCGCATCCCAAAGACGCCAGGCATCCCCGAAGGAGGCTGCAGGTAAGGGGGTATTTTATTTTGGGGAGCGTGGAGCGGGCCGGAACAGACAGGGGGTCGCGAGGGGAAAGGAAGGGGAAGGGGAAGATGCGGCTAGGGTGGGCTGGCGCACGGCCACGTTCGGCGCCAGCCCGTAATGACGCGCGGGGCAAGACGGGTAAAAGTTAGAATAGGATGTGCCGCAGCAGTAGTTCTGGATTTTGGGTAATGTTATAATCTTAGGCTATACCTGTTCAGCACTGTATGTGTTTCTCTAAATAATAGTTTGGCATTGGTCTAAGTTGCAGAACGAGGCCAATGACGTCATTGCTAAAGTCTGTTCCAATGCTGAGATTAATGGTGCTAGGACATTATCATGTTTAGGTTACATCATTTTCAGGGTTTTTTTTATCACCAGTGTTAGAATTAGTTACATTTTAATTTCTCTTAATTTAGAAAGAGTTGAAAGTTATATGAAATTACATCAATATATATTGCATTAATAACATCTCCAAAGTGGTCACATGACAACTCCCAGTTCTACCAAAAGATTCATAACTTGAATATGCTTTTAAAAAAAAAAAAGTTTAAAGAAAAACAGTTAACTATTCGGTTAAAAAAGAGAGCTTCAAATTTAGCGGCTGCAGTCTGTCTTTAGACTTGGATTTAAAACTACTTGTAGAAATGTCGATGGTCTGCCGCACCATTCATTTGGAAGCCAATGTTTGGTCTGTATCTTAACAAGTACTATAGCCTGACCACATTTTAACACATTTGACATTTTGGTGACATTTCAAATAATGCAAAATAGTGATGATGATGCACTCTTAAATAATATTTGAGAGAACAAATCACATTCATGAATCCATCATTTTTTTGTTAAAGAAGAGGATACTTATGATCATAATTTTAATCACCATTTAACTCAATATATTGCCCTAAAACATAACCTATTACGTCAGGATTTATGCAAAACATGGCCTTCCAGCAGCTCGAGTTAATGGTAGGTAATGATCTGCTTTATAATTTAAAATACAATAATTATAAATAAAAATGAACTGTAGATATAGCATGCTGCTGATCTTATATAATGGGGAAAATAGTATCCTATTATAAATTGACCTATTGGTAAAAAAAATAAAAACATAGTCAATGCCTTGAATCAACCACTTACATAAATGTATTTTGTGTGCAGTTCCTTTAACCACACTTCACTGGTGAGAACAATTACACATTATGTACATGTTACCCGACATAAAATAATTGAGATACAAGTTCCAGTGTCAGCCGTATGTGATATTTGGCAAGTTACTTAGGGCCTGATCCAATGTTGTCCGAAGCGACAAAAGTAAATGGCAGTTTTTCGGTCTATCACAGCTTTGGAATTTTTTAAATCAGACACTTTACCTCCTGTGCTTTAGCCATCACAAGTTAAATTCCAACTGTGGGTCATGGATGAGTGCATCTAGAATCAATTTTTGCATATATGCATATGCTGCACTGTTATAAGTTTTGTAAATGATTATTAGGTCTGTGTAAAACATTTTAATAAATGCAGCAGTTCCTTACATTTACGGTAATACAATTATCTAATCTGCCGATCGATCCATTCTCCCGTGATTGATCCTCGAAGATCCTGCTTCCTAGGGTACCCAATATGGCCGCCTATTTCAAAGAGGAAGTTGTGTAGCTTCCTAAATGGTTGATACAGGAACCCAAGGAAGCTTAAAACATTCAAACTCATTACAAAGGGCAAAAAGAGTAATTTTTTAATGCAGTAAGTATTATCTAATACTACACAATAGATTTTTTTTTTTAAACACATAGGGTTATGAATGAAATGCTGCTTTAAATAAATGTCTGGTTTACAAAACCATCTGTCACTAATTTTTCCAATAAAACAGACTTATAAAGTTATATGGCAAAAAAATTAATGCACTCTATCACTACTGTGCAGTAGAAGTTAAGTTTGATAATAGAGTCACTGAAATCACACCAATCCTATAATGTAGCAGGTAAAGAATCGCTACCAATGTATGAATGGTCATGGGTTCGATTCCTGCATGGTATGCTAAAATTATTAGTGTAGGGGGGAGCTGTGTGTGTCAGTTAGCAATAAATCATTGAATTTTATTTAAAAAAAAAAACCTTGGAGATGTGCGCCGTGCACGTGGATGCAGCCTGATGAAGCAGGAAGACAGGAGAGAGCTGCAGATGCCGGGTAAGTCCTTACGCGGTGGCCATTTTGCTTAAAAAAAATTGAGATGTTTTTAAATCGGGAGCAACGCTCAGACCGCGTTATAAGCGGATCAGCGTTGTAGCGGTTGCGCTATAATGGGGTGAGCTGCACTTAGGAGGTTGTATTCAAAATTATTATTACAAAACTGTTTTTATGAAGTAAATAAAAGAAGATTTATTTAAAATGCTGTGACATGCGCTTCTACATACATGTCCTTTTTATGAAACCTAAATGAAATCATAGATGTAGCTGAGTTTCCATAGAATACTTTATATTTTATTCAAGCAATGCCATTCTGAGATAAAAAATGTACTTTGTGTAACCAGGTTACTTTCGCTATGTTATTAATGCCTCTCCCGACCATCATTTCATTCCATTAATCATCATTATAAGCACATAATGACAAGAGCATTTAGTTTAGTTACAGTAAATGAAGCAGTATTTATTAATATGTAAAACATATTGTATCCCAACCAGTATAACCATAAGCATAACCTTGAATTCAATGAACATTGGTCTTTTTCCAATCAACACAACTATATTACTCTGTAAAAATGGGAGCACATAAAAATAAAATATTTTGGCTTCTCTTACAGTATTTGATACATTTTTGTGACAAATTCAGGAGATATTAACCATCATTTACAAAAGCTTATGAAGTACCACACTGCTTGCTATTTTCTTAAAAAAAAAAAAAAAAAAAAAAAGCTCAGAGCAGAGAAAACACATTACAACACTTTGCTACAGTATAATGCTGTATTTTAACTATGCCAAGCAATAACATTCTTAAGTTCAGCAAGCAAGTGTCGAAGTGTGGCTTGGAAAAAATAAAGCGAAACTGAAAAATGTAGGATGGAGACCGATAGCAACCATGGTCTGCCGAGTAGCAAAGGGGATAAAATGAGACCGTTGTTAGAATTATAATCTAAACATAATACTGCCTTACCCCTTTTTTCGCTATTACAATGGAATTTATTGTATTAAGACTCGTGCTACCTGAAGTCAAATTTGAAAAGGTCATCTTTGATCTTAAAATATTACCATTTGAAGAGACCCATTCTAAATTTGCTGAAAGTGATATATCACGATCTCCAAGAGGACCCAGGAAAATGTGGCTGCCTTATCGGTTCTTACAATTAACATTCATTTAATTAACTTGCCTTATAATTACTCATACTGTCAAGCCCGCTTACAGTTTTCCTGGTCCCAGATCTAAGCTCTGTGTTGTTAAGTGAGGGGGGCTGGTAGACATTGAGGCGGGTGATGAGGCACACCTGTGGCAAACTATTGCACATGAACCCGACAGAGGAAGGTGCCCAAGTTCTGGAATTGGATGATTGGGCCCCTCTCCACTTCCCCTCCCCCTTTCTGCAGCCCTACAGAGGATGAATATGGTTTGCTCACTAAACTGGGCATTTTTGGGTGTCAAAAAAGAGAGTAACAATAAAACAAAAGGAAACGAAATATTATACAGAAGAGTGAAAACTAAAGTCCAATGATTGACTCTATTATGAAGTTTAAACAATCTGCTAATATTGTTATACAATTGGCAGAATCTCAGGCTATAAAATAAATAATGACAAATCAGAAGTCCTAAATTTGACCTACCAACACAATAAATTAATCTGCTACAAACTAATTTTAAGTACAAATGGAGTAATTCTCACATTAAATATGTAAGAGTCAAAATAGCAAGATACTATGGCTCCCTCTTCCAATGCAACTACCCCCCTCTATTTAATAAGATTAAGAAGGACTTACAAAAATGGAACAAATATCAGATCTCTTGGATTGGAGGAATAATATCATTAAAATGAGCATTCTCCCCAGACTGCTATACTACTTCCAGACTCTCCCAATCCAAATCCCAATCTCAGAATTTAAAAATCTACAAAGACTAATTTTCCCAATTTATTTGGCAGAACAAAAGGCAGAGGATGGCGAGATCAGTCATGTTGGCATCGAGAGCAAGGGGAGGGATGGGGTCCCGACATACTAAAATACTACCTGGCTGCCCAGTTGAGGCAGGAAGTGGTCTGGAATGCTGATTCGAGGCTGTTTTGCTGGCTGGGTATTGAAGCCCATTACTCAGGGGGTACCCCACTAGCAAACTCCCTGTGGTCCCCATCCCAGTTAACACCTCATCTGAATAATTCGGATTTTCCACCGGGATGAGAACCAAAACAGTTCAATAAATATAATAAAAATATACGGACAGTAGCAGATCTTCTGAGTAAAGGGAAGATTCTTAGCTTCCAGGAACTATGCGCCAAATATGAGGCTATTGACCTTCATATATTTAAATATTTTCAGCTACGACAATATGTGAGCAATATATCACATAACTCAGCCTTTCCTGAGATTTCCAGCTTCGAGACATACTGTCAGAAGGGACTATATCAGAAAGGGCTGATTACGAAAATCTACCTGGGAATGGGGGCATCAGGAAACACCCCTGACCATAATTACATGCTTAAGTGGGCCAATGATTTAAATGTTACTATAGACAGAGATGAATAGGAAGATATTTGGGAATACGCGGCCAAACATCAATCTGCACCACGACAAAGGAAAACATATATAAAATCCTATTCCATTGGTACTTAACCCTAGATAGACAGACAGATATACCCAGAAGTCCCAGACCTGTGTTGGAGGGGTTGTGGACAGAAAAGGGATATGGCCCACATATGGTGGACGTGTCCCGCAATACAGACATTTTGGCTAATGATTCAAGAAATTAAAAAAGACATAACAGAGGAAACGATCCCAGTGGATCCCCTCATATACTTGCTGGCAAAACCAATAGAAAATATAAGCCACCCACTAAGACAGCTAATCGTATTCATATTGACAGCAGCCAGGTGTTTAATCACGGCCTCATGGGAAAAAATATCCCCACCTTCCTGACGCACAGTAGAGAAACAAATTAACGAGTTAATGACCGTGGAGAAACTAACTGCATTCATGAAACAATCAACAGATATCTTTTATAGAACATGGGAACCATGGATCGAACACTAAAAAAAACAAGACAAACATTTGATTGATGCTGGGTTGGGGACAGAGGGAATCCACCCTCCTCCCCCCCCCCTGTTACCCCCCTTACCCTCCCATCCCTCCCATCCCTCCCACGGTTGTCTTTTCGTGATATAATTTATTTTATTGTCTGTCCCCCTGTTTAAGTTTTATAGACAGCAATGGTATAGCTCAGTTGCTTAGATCAACCAAGAGGATCAATAAGTCCACACCTATGTATCAGCTGATTAGGGGGGAAATGGAATGTTGGATGTGGATATGTGGAGTTGATTCTGTGCAACCGTATTTGATACCTGCTGTAAGGTTTGGATTTAACATATGCTGTAAAACTCAATTAAATTATTTGAAACAAAAAAATACATTTGAATAAACTCTGAGTCTCGAGGAACCCTTCCAGCTATGTGGAACTTTAGGTGAGGATCTTGGGGTTGAAAACTTGGGAGTTTGGGAGACACTGTATGGCCCCAGTGCAACTCACCCGGGTTACCCGAAAATAGTGTGAGTAAGCTGGGGAGAATTATATGGCCAACGGTAACTGTCCCCAGACCTCCTGCAACCAAAATGACTTGCTTTTCACCCCAAAATCCTACCTAAGACTTAGACTCCAAAAGTTTGGAGTCTCTAGGGTGCAGGGAACAGAAAAGGGGAAAAAAAATTCTCTTTATTTCTGTCTGTCATATTTCCCCACACACTTTCACTTTGACTCAGTTTGGACTTTCAGAGTCCCCCCAACCTTATGTATGGTTGGGCACCTACAAACCATATACTGTTTGTGGGTCACCTAGGCACTAACTGGGGTACCCCCCGTAACCCAGGGATTCCCTCCGCTAAAGGGATGCATAGTGTTCCCTTTGCCTCATTCTCCTTTACAAGTTATGCTGAAGCAGGGCAGCCTAGTGGTGAGTCGCGGTTACGTTTTCAAGGGGAAGTGTTGCCGGGACAATGTGCCTACTGTACATGTATCCGAGAATCAGGCATGATTCTCGGGTACATTTATTGGGGAACAGGTAACTCTGAACCTCAACCTCCTAGGCACATTCGGACAACGTTTCCTCCACAACCCCCCCTTGAAACTCATGCACTAGCAATCTCTGCTTGATGGCATGCCCGGAAGGGAGAACACAAAAAATGGTTTTATTACACAAAGTACAATGCAATAATACAATGTTACTGGGTCTCTTGGACCCTTATACACGGAGCAGGGGTAACCAAACAGGCTTTAATACATATCCTGGTCAGCCCCTCCCGTCACAAGCATTTCTCACATGTACTGTATCTCAGGCGTGCTCCCTTTTTGTGCACAAGGAACACTGAAGTGGCCATTTCAACCAGGAAGCGGTCTGCTTCTAAAGGAAGCAGCAGCTGAAAGGAAATGGCCAATCCACAGCAAAATCGAATTCCGGCTAAAATTATCTACCTATGGCTGGGGCCATGGTACCCGCAGACCGTGCGCAAACAGACTGCCTTAAGGCAGTGTTCGTGTCCATGCGGCGTACCGGGCAGCTCTGAGGGAACTCTGCTCAAACGCTGTATACTGTAAGTTAGGTGAGAGTGCTGCTTAAATGTATCATTGCTTATAAACAAGGTTCCACTCTGTTATTTTTCTCTACTGTATATAAATAATGTAACATTATTATTAAGTTCTAAGCACTAATAAAATGCATCGCATGTTGTCCTGGCATAAAGTTATATTTGTAATTATATCAGGAGGGGAAATTATGTTGTTTCATACATTCCATATAAAGCTACATCACACCCACCCATTCCTGGCCACATATGTTCCTTCACTACCATCTTGCAGCTGACGCCCAGTCTCAGGAGAACAGAAGTCGCTGTGATATCATGGACACAGCCCTTTGCATCATTGTAATGCCCCAAGTGCCATGCCTCCCACACCCCTCAGCACTACATTTTACAGCACTAATTAACACTGTGGTAATGAGCAGCGACGCCAATCATGTTATATTATCTCATTACGCTTTTCAGCACCATAATGATGCAACTCATATGGCTCGTGTGCCATTCTCGCAATAACATGGCTTCTGTGGTAACTGCTGTGGCTCTTCTGTTTCGTGGATCCGAGTCATGAAATCTTTTTAACAGTGATCCTATGACCACTGCTGACATGTTGCTAATAGTATAACAACCTGCTTTCAATACGGATTGAGCTAAAAACGTTATAAAAATATAAGCACATACCATATATTGATACCATGCCCTCTTTAGCATCCTAAACCATAGCGCTACTCTAGGGTAATTTCTCCCTTTTAGGCTGTGATTGAGAGTGAAAAGTCGCACCCCAGATATGTAACCAGAAGCAATGGCGATGCACCACGAGGACCACCCATGGGCAATGAAACAAAAATGTCAAGCTACAGTATAAAGATGGATGGCCATCCAATGGACCCTTTAAGGCTCTGACTATAGGACTAGGTGCACCCGCTATAGTTTTCCCCCTGGTATATTAAAAAAAAAAAACAGCATTAAAAAATGTGAACTGTTTCAGAAAATCAAGATTATGTGCTAATGAAAATTCTCCATTTAGCCCCTTTGGCAAGGAAGGGTTTAACAATGTTAAGCTTTTCAATTACTATATCTCCGGTTACATGATGCCAGTGTTATCACAACCATTTCAGAGATTAAAAAGGCAATTTAAATTCCTCAATATCTCTATCTCAGATTATGTTACGTTTGTTGTATGGTAGTGTTCTGTGCTATCGGGTCTTGGAAAATGCCATCAACATATTTATCCCTTTGTGTATTTTACTTCAACTTTACCTTTTTGATTTATTTTGTTAAATTGAATTGTATTGTGTTTAATTCAATAAATTCAAGTTATAAAATAAAAAGTAACACCTATCACGTTCACTTTTAATTTGTAAATGGCATTAGGCTACAATTCCATCACACTGTGTATTTTTATCTCATGATAAACTCATTAATGTGAATGCGTTTACCACATTCACTATTGTGAATAAGTCTTTCTGGGGGAGAGATTGCTCTCCTTTTTTATCACAATGTTACTGTGACAGGGTGAATGTAAGACACCAGCCCTATGCCTGGCAGACCTATGTGTAGGTCTGCAGTCCAGCAGTGACCTGGTTAATCTCAGCTGGAAAAAGGCTGGGTTAATTGGACAGGACCCAGCTGCCTCCTTAAGGGCCTTTAAAACCCCAGGTTTCTCTCTGTCTGAGCCATGGAGATACACTGGAACTCTGGAGGGAGAACAGCGTGATTTAGGGTCTGATGTTCTGTGACATTTTTGTTTATGCTGACTTGCTTCTTTGGAGTTTGAACAAAAGGGGCAAAGCCCTACTCAGGAATTATATTGCATTTATATAAGCTGAAGAAAAGCTCTAATATTTTTGTTCCATTTTTTGCTGGCTGAATAAAGAAGCCTATCCAAACTACCCTTGTCTCGTTGCGTTGTCCCTGCAACAGTTACCTTCTTATTCACTGCATCAAATTTGAATATGCAAGCTGGAGTTCAGTTCACTGTTATTGTACTTGTAATAATGTTATAATGGTTGTCAACAATGAATCTAATGTATTAAAAGCATGTTAAATGCTGCATAATAATCATCTAAAAATTTGGACCAAAGAGAGAGGTATTTGTTATGTTATTACTGTTACTCTTGTGACTTGTACTTGTGATCCCTCCCCCTTAATAAAAGAGAAGGGTCCTTATCTTTTTTTTTCAAATAACTACTGGAGTAAGTTTAGTGACTTGTAGTACTGCCAGAATATTCAGGGAGGAATGTGGCCTGGTAGGTCTGCAGATTTTCTCCAAAAGATAGAGTAACTTTACTCTCCTGCAAAAATAATATGCAGGACAGGCACATGAACAGGGCTCGACAAACTAGGGCAAAACCCACTCGCCCCCCCCCTCCCAAAGTAACTTGTCCCCCCCCCCTCCCAAAGTAACTCGTCCCCCCCCCCAAAGTAACTCCCTCATGACTCTTACCTGCGGTGAGGTCCGGCGGCATGGTGCGGCGATCTCCATCTTCTCCCCTGAATATTGTAATGTTTCCCCTGCAAGTCCTGAAAAAATGGCTGCGTGGCGTCAAATTATGCCGCGTTGCCATGAAAATGGGGCGGCGTCATTTGATGCCACGTAGCCATTCTTTCAGTACCTGCAGGGGAAACGTTACTATTTGCAGGGGAGAAGACGGAGATTGCCGCACAACACAGCCGGACCCCGCCGCTGGTTATCACTCGACAGCAGCCAAAATGCTCTCGCCCGTGGCATGCAGACGATTGCATTTGTTGAGCCCATGGCATGAAGGTATGGAAGTTAGAACTTATAAGAGTGTTCTGTTGGTAGAAGAGGTACTGCTACGGAAAATAGTGTCGGTAGGGACAATGGTGCCAGATATGTTGCTGACTGCTGCATAAAAAACACACAGTATGGAGTGGCTCAGTGAGTGAAGACACTGATTCTGGCACTGAGTTTGCAGCAGGGGAACCTGGTTCAATTTCCGGTGTCAGCTCCTTGTGACCTTGAGCAAGTCACTTTATCTCTCTGTGCCTCAGGCACCAAAAAAACGTAGATTGTAAGCTCCACCGGGGCAGGGACTGTGTCTGCAAAAATGTCTCTGTAAAGCGCTAAGTTAAAAAACTGGCAGCGCTATACAAGAACAAAATTATTTTTATTATTATATGGTCCATAGGGTGTATCAAAAGAATGGATAAAAAAAGATGAGATACAGTGAAAAATGAGAGTTAAACAGCTGTCGAGATGGATAATCTTTGCAATAGTAATGCTGCTGGAGATGCACGTTCTAGAAATCGCAGTACAAAGTCTTCACTCCTGGGGTTCTTATTTTAATACCAAGCTATTGCTTCATTATTGTGTCTGCAAATGCTCAGTATATTCATGAACTAAAACAATGCAGAGGGCCGTAAATGCTGGTGGCATTGCCATTGGCAACATGTAAGAATGTTTAAAAATATCTGGCATCATTTTGAAGACTGAAACTGAAGGTGGCATTGTTGACAAAGAAGACTGAAATTATTGCATATCTCTCTTTGGATCAGCTGCTACAAAAACTGGAGAAGCATGATATGGATTTCTTCTATCCTGATACATGTTCCCTCCTAGTGTTAATAATGAGGTGGGCAACACTGAAAGGGGCAATACCTCAAGGACCAATATGTAGTAATGGCAGCAACCTGTTTAATGAATTACATTTGGGGGATTGATGCCTTTTTTTGTTTTACCAAAATCTGACACCTATAAGTATGTTAAAACCTTTATTTTAACACCATTTATTTGAGGAAGCTGTTTTTTTTTGTTATTTAATAATGCCAAGTTCTAGAGGGTGTCCATGTAGATAACCACAATGGCCTCTCCAAGTAAAGAGGGCACCCTAGTTCCAGAAGATCTGCCTTTATTCACTAGAGGGATCTTCAGTCCATATAAAGCTTTTTGAAGAATTTTGGGAATGCATCTCAATTTATTGAAGTAAATGTCACCTATTTTGCCCCAAGTGAGCCAGCTTATGATTTTCAGAGAGTTGTTATAGAAGTTGGCAAAAAAGACATACTGTATTTTAATGAGATCTGTATAACTGCATCTAGGTGAGTCACCTTTTTTATTGTGTGTAGAAATCCTCCACCAGGTTAAACTGGCTAAGGCCTGGGACATAGTCCAACAGACCCCGCTGAGCCGTGCTGAGCCACGCTAAGCAGATGAACTTACCCCTTCATCTGTGATCAGCGCGGCTTTAGCAGCCGCTTCCGCACGCTTCCGCATGCGTGCGGCGGCTCAGAAATTTTCAGGAAGATTTGAATTTCGGCGCTGAGGGGAGCAGAAGAGCGGTCACGTGGCCGCAAACATCCAAATGGGAGCGAGGGACTAGCCCCGCCTCCCACCACGCCTCCGTCCCACCTCCTCCACGCCTTCGTCCCGCCCCCAAAGCGCACTCAATGCGTCGCCAGCCAGAACGCAAAAAAGCACCAGCTCGAGAAGGCGAGGCAGAGCAGGAGCGCGGCTCAGCGCGGTCCGAGGCACCATGCCCGAGGGCTAATGATCTGTGTCAAATATAAGGTCCATGTTCAAGTTTGTTAAATTTGGTGATTACTAGGTTAAAAATGGTAAAAAAATAAATAAAATATAAATATATTTTTGCGCTATGCATCCTGTTGGACTTTTCAATAAATCGCCAGGTGTTCAAAGTCCCCAGGTGTTCAGTAGGAGTGAGGATTAAAAAGCTGTCTACTTCCCACACTCCTGCATAAATGAAAATATTGTGTGTAAGCTTCAGCCTGAACAGCTTTGCCAAGACTTCCATCATGAGACAGTAACCTTCATCTGAATGGCTGCTTGGACACAAACTCTTCCACCCACACCAACCCCCCATATCTGAAAATTCACTTCAAGAGTTTATAGTTTACCTCTCGACTGACAGCTACAGAGAATTATTTTGTAGGCCCATTGTGACATGATATGACCAAATACTGTGATAACGCTGAATATAGCTTCGTAAATCAACAGCAATATTCAATACAGAACCCCTCTGGTAGATAGATATCAAAAATATCAAAGTCCTAATTAGTGATGTAATACTGGAAAGAATCCCACTCAGCACTGAGAAAGGATTTACACACACGCTGGTGTCCAGACTTGAATACATCAATGTATTATGAGTGATAAATGGAGCAATAACCATGGTCTCACGCAATAGTGCAGCGACCTGGTCTTGAAGCCGTGTCTCCGGGGGTGCTGGGTGTGCCTCCGCCTGGTATTGGTAACAGGAGAAGCGAGGAAGAAAGCAGAGCACTACTTCCATGTAGGAAAATGATTGCGCAGAGGATGCGTTCCCATGAATAAAAAAAATAATTATTTAATGGATCTACTTGCTCCTGTATGTCTTTTATGATCCATTAAATAACAAAAATGTTTATTCATGGGAACGCATGCTCTGCAATCATTTCCCTACATGGAAGTAGTGCTCTGCTTTCTTCCTCACTTTTCCCATTGTGACATGAAAGGGTCAACATTTAACTGATCAGGGACCTATAGTGAATTTAATAACAGTATTACTTACCTGCTTCTTCGCTACTGAGGTCCCCTAAATATTTAAAACCTAATGAGACCAGACATCTCCTCCATTATATAGATACTGTAAATACATATAGATGTATATACAGTAAATCAGAATTCATACATACTGTAGACACATTCACTAATGATAGTAAAGGCACTCTCTCCAAACAACTACTGTAGTTTTTCATATTTCTGCATAGATTAAATTCAGTGAAACAATGGCTATAGTATTGCATTTGCTATTGCAAATTATGCCAAATTAGTACCCTTTTGCAGACCTACAGTAACTTTGTCTGTTACTCCCCTATTCGAACAGTAGGAGGAGGCTTGTGTTTCAACATTTGTAGTTACATTCCATAGACGCAGGACTGTTGATTAAAACATACCATCCACTAAATAAATATAATGTTGCATGTTACATTAAAAGACATTTCATGTTATTAAATGTGTTCATAGCATTAAACATATACTTGTCCTCATTCACTTTTCTAATATTCCCCTTTGAAACGCACTCATCTTTCCCATCTTATTTTTCTCCAACCCATTTTCAATGGTATACTATACTTCCTGATTGCTTCTGCCCTTTATACTATTCCCTCATTCCTTCACCATTGTGCCACCCCTAAGCCCGTCTCTCCCAGGACACTTCCATTGCCCATCGTAAGTGTCTATCACTGGCAAATGGGATTATAAAGCAGGTAGCTGGAAGAAGTCAGTCTGATGAGTTCCAAAAACGCTCTTCATCCGATAACTACCTAGAGTTCACAGGGAAAGACAGAAGGGGGTTGACAAGCCAATTTACTTTTCAACCCTTGACCTTACACCTGCTGTACAGACCAAAGTTTCTGAATGTCTCTCTGCAATATCATCCTGGATGGCCCTCCGCCAACTTAAACTTAACATGGCAAAAACAGAGCTCCTGTGAGGATTCGTCATCCTGATGGCCAGAACTCACCTCCTCAGCCTTCTACATCTGGCACTCAAGAGATACGGTCCCGCGGCGGCTCCACCGTGCGCCCGCAAGCGACGTGCAATCAGCCTGCCTCTCTGGATCCATTCCCAGTCTCCGCCCGCGCTCTGAAGACGAACATGCGCGGTGCACGAGTGGCGCGCGATCGAGTCGCCACCCCTTGACGTCAGTGATGCGCACAAGACAGGTTCCCTTTGGACCAGCCTCCAGGCTCCGTTCCCGTTTGGATGACGGGCATGCCCGGTGCGCGAGTGGCGCGCAATCGGATCGCCACCCCCTGACGTCGGTGACGCGCACGGGACGAAGCTCCACCCCTAGACTTAATCGGGCTGCACAATAGGGCGCACCTGCGCGACACAGCAGCCTATCTGCTCGTTCCATCTTGTCCCGACACACTTCCCATTCGAGGGAGGCTCCTTTAATACCTGCTCAGCCCAGACACTCATTGCTGAGCATAACCTTGTATGAGACGCTGTGCCTTGCTGCATTCCTGCTTTGATCCTACTTCTCTGCCTTGTACCTGGCCTGCCTCGTTCCTGATCTCCCTGCTGCCTGACCCTGCTTCATTCTCTGGATTCCGCTACTCTCCTACTCCGACCCGGCTTACGCACGATCATCCTGATATCTAAAACCCTGACCTTGGCTACCCTCGCAACGACTACTTTCCACTCTCCAATCCAGACCCTGGCAAAGTACCCCAACGATTCGCTACTCTCCAATCCAGACCCGGCAAGTATAACGACTACTCTACCTTCCGTACTCCTGACCCTGCTTGCACGTCCAATCTACATCCTAGGCGCGCCCGCATGGCTGTGGGTTGGCGTTTCACAATTCCGTGGTCGCGCTTCGTTTGTGGTGAGCCACGCGTTACAGCTCCACATACTTCCTCCCAAACCTGGCCCTACTACCTCCTTCCACATTACTGTTGGAAGTACTATAATTCACCCAGCAGCCCAAGCACGCTGCCTAGGGGTCACACTGGACTCCTCTCTCACATTCTTCCCTCACATTCAAAACGTATCTAAAACCTGTTGCTTTTTCCTCCGCAATATTACAAAGATACGCCCTTTCCTCTGTTACTCGACTGCTAAAACTTTGACTCAGGCCCTCATTTACTCCAGTCTCAATTACTGTAACCTCCTGCTGTCCGGCCTTCCTGCCTCTCACCTGTCTCCCCTACAATCTATCCTTAACGCTGCTGCCAGAATCACTCTATTCTATCGTAAATCTGTCTCTGTGTCTCCCCTGCTGAAATTACTCTCCTAGCTTCCCATCAAATCCCGCATCTTGCACTCAATTCTTCTCCTCACTTTTAAAGTTTTACACTCTTCTGCCCATCTCAGCCCTAATTTCTCGCTATGTACCATCCAGACTTGTGTTCTGCTCAAGGATGTCTTCTCTCTACCCCCTTTATATCTAAAGCCCTCTCCCGCCTTAAACCTTTCTCACTGACTGCCCCACCTTACTCTAAAATGTCCTTCCCCTGAAAACCCGACTAGCACCCTCTCCACCTTTAAGACCCACCTTAAGACACATTTGCTTAAAGAAGCATATGAGTAGCACTCTGGCTAATACTATACACGTGATACATAAAGCTTGGCCCCCTGCAGAAGCACTTACAAGAATGCCCTCATACTGTCTCTGTACGTTCTTCATACGTACCAATTAGACTGCAAGCTCTTTGGAGCAGGGACTCCTCTTCCATAATGTTACATTTGTCTGAAGCACTTATTCCCATGATCTGTTATTTGTATTTGTTATTTACATGATTGTCACGTGTATTTCTACTGTGAAGCGCTATGGATATTAATGGTGCTATATAAATAAATATATAACAAAGAGTAAATGCTGCACACCGCAATATTAAAAAGAGTGATACAATTACCGGTGCTCCCATCAATGTATGATCGGCTGCATCCAATCCACGGCATACAAAAAGGAATGAAGATGGGGCACACGGATTTCCAAAATAAAGAGATGTATTAAAGCATACACAACGTTTTGACCCTAAGGTCTTTGTCAAGTGCAAAAAGTGGCTATATAAATAAAGACATACATACATACTGTATAGAGGCATCAGAGATAATGCTACGTGTGATGCACTGCAAGTAAAGTTCCATTGGAGGGAGCTGTAGCATTGATCACATCTGTTTGCAAGTCCTGTATACTACAGAGATAAAACTTATTTTTATATTTCTATACAGATCAGGTTGGAAAAGCTAAGTAAGGCAGGGAATTCTTTATAAAAAGTGAATAAATAAAAAAATGACTGAGCTTTACTAAGAGATTCTTAGGAACCATGATATGTATATTTGAAGAAGGGTTTGGGACCAAAATGCTTGCATAAAGAAAACTTAGACAGATAGGAGGCAAAGAGAGAGAGAGAACGAGAGCGAGATAGAGAAGAATAGAGAAGATTCAGAGATGAGCAGCGAGAGCGATAGTATAGCTATAGAGAGAGAGATGAGCTAGATTAGAACAATGAACAGGTAACGTCGCGCTGCTCGCGCGCGCGTGCATGCCCGCGGGCCCCCGCGACGCCGCGGGGCCCCGCGTCGCCCTTTGCGCGCGCGGGCACGCGCGCTGGGGCCGCCGCGCGCCCGGGTCGCGCCCCCCGACCCTGGTGGTCCCCGGCCCTCTCGTGCCGCTGCGCGTGCAGGCGCGCGGGGGCGCTCCCGCGGCGCGCGCGCGCGGGGGACGCCCGCGCGCGACCCGGGGCGCTCGTTCGCGCGGGGCGCGCCCGCGAGCGCGCGCGGCGGGGCGCGCCCGCGCGCCGGCCTGGGGCTCGCCCTCTCGGCCGCGGTCATCTTGTTACTGGATAGGATTGATTTATCAGATCTCGTGCTCGCCCGCTCTCCTACTCTTCTTGGACGGAGTGAGCGAACTTCATCCCCTCCTCGCTCTCTTCGTCTCTTTCTACCCTCTTCTCTTCTCTCTCTCTTTTCCTCTTCTCGCTCCCTTCTGCTCGCTCTGGCTCTCGCTCTCGCGGCTCTCCTCTCTCGCTCCTCGCGCGCTCTCGCGTCGCTCGCGCTCTCTCTTCTCTCTCTCGTCTCTCGACTCGCTCTACTCTTGTCCGTTATTTGTTGGGTTTTTTCTCTCCCTGTGACCTCCTCTTCTTATGTCGTCGCTCACTCCCACTCTCCTCATCCGTCTCTATAGCGTTTCTACTCCTTGCCTCGCTCTTCTTTAGCTCATCTCCACTCTCTCTCCTGTCCATCTCTCTCCCCGTTTCTTTCTCCTCTCTTTCTCTCTCTTCTCCTACTTCTCTCCGCTCTGTTCTTGCTCCTTCTACTCCTCTGCCCTCTCTCTCTTCTAGCTGCTCTCCTCCGTCTTCTGTCGCGCGCCGCGCTCTCCGCTTCGCCTCTCTCTTCTCAGCGCTCTTCTTCGCTCTTCTCTCATGCGAGCACTATTTTACTGACGGAACTGCAATTAGCAGCCTCGCGGTACCATTCCTAAGGGATCTAAGGGCTTCGTAACTTTCTCTCTCTTTCCTCGTCTTCTTTCTCTCTCTCCCTTTTTTTCTCCCTCGCTCCCTCTCTCTCTCTCGTTCTCTCTCGCTCTCCTCTCAGTACTCTCTCTCTCCTATTCTTCTCGTCGTCTCTCGCTGTCGCGCTCACGCGCTCTTTCTCTTTTACGCTTCTTCTTCTTTGTTCCGCTCCTCGCTCGTCTCGCTCTCTCCCGCCCTCGGCTCTCTCTCTCTTCCTGCTCTCCTCTCTCGCCCGCTAGTTGCGCGCTCGAAGAGACGCTCTCGGCACAGCGTCGATGAGCATCCCTTAAACTATTGTAATTTTCATACTGTAATTATATATTACATTTAGTTTATACTGGACTTGTCATGCACAGTAATAATTTAGGCAGAGAGACAAGCCATATCTTGATATATTCATCTACTTCAGCCCTTGTCGATTCCCTGCTCAATGAAGGCCTCCCCAATGGTCAACCAACACTTTTTTTAATTTCTCCCATCCTACTTTTTTGGTTGTCTTCTTCGTCTGTTGATATCCCTTGGAATCCAGTCGAGTACCATCCGTGTCCAGCAATGGTAATTTCCTCTTGTGAGATAGGTCTGGCCCACTGCCATTTTCACTTCTTCACCCTTGTGATGATGTCACAGACTTTTGTTTGGTTTCAAACCCATTGATTTTATATTCCTTTCTCGTTGGGTAATACCCAGCATACATCCCTCCATACTTCTTGAGACGGCCGAAGCTTCTGAATTTTCTGCACATTTAGGGTCTAAGTTTCAAACCCGTACTTGAGCGTTTCAAACCCATTCGTGAGCAAAGGCAGAAAACACTGGTCACACACTTTCCTTTTGTGGCACAGTTGAAGGTTCCATGTAAGATTGTCATGTTTCTTCCAAATGCACTGTATTCCATCTTTATTCTCCTATTCATTTCATAGGTTTCCAGCTATGTCTGGTAGTTATCTTTTCTGAATAAGACTATTACTAGTATTCAAGTTTTAAATATTATCTCTGTTCAAACCTGTATACTATTGTTTGCTTGAACAACTGTATATTTCATTGTATGTAATGCTAGGGAATTATTTGACAAAGGAAATGTGCAATTTGCCCAATACAAAAAAAAATAGCACACCAAGGAATATAATGAATATTGATATTTTATAGCAGCGTCATTTTGACAATGATAAGAAAACAAAGGCTATTCTTTCAGCCCATATATTTGATCAGTGCATTCATAATAATAGTGCAAGATTAAAGCATAAAAAAACAACAATGCACCGTTTTGCGGGCATAGGCACATTTTTCACAGGCCACTGGATAAGGGACAACTATCTTCTGCTTTGATTGGGTTGCACAAATAATCAAGTGAAAACATTTTTGTTGTTTGCATATGTACAGTACCTGCAGCTTTAACTCAGAGTTGGAAGGCTATGCCTGTGTGATGGTCGTGTGAGGCAGTAACAACTACAGTGCAGGCTTTCAGTCCTGCCCCTCTGCAGCAGGCTGATTAACTAAACTTAGCTGAGCTTTGCTTTTAAATATTTGACTGCTTTTCTAGCTGCATAATCAGAATGCTAGCCTGCACTTCACCACGATCTCAACTCTGGATCATTCATGCCTGCTCTCCCCAAGCCTGGCTTGTTCACGGCTTTACTTGACTATGTTGGCTTATGCTTACTGGGTTTAGCATGTCGACTACCACCTTCCCCTGGCTGCAAGGCGTCACTCTGTGCTGGTTTCTTCCTACCCCACCTCATCCCCATCTCCCCTGGGAAGCGGCCGGCCCCTGGCCATTCTTTCTCCCCGGGTAGACTACTTCCATGTGCTGACCACATATTGGCTTATTTCATCTGCCATCAGCCGCCCCCAGGCTGCCCAGCTTCGTGCTTGGTCACTACTGCAGGTGTGCATAGCTGTCAAGGCACGGTCCTTCTTTGAGCATCTTGAATTCCTATCCCCTTATCAGAGTGTTACATAATTTATTATACCCGTAGGTGGAGGGGAATTCATGATCTGTGTGATGCTGTACACGTGAGTTACGGGTGTAAGAATCTTCTTGGCCTTTTACCCTCTGTCCTACACCCTATACGTTAGGGTAGTAAACCAAAGTTCTCAACCCAATTGTTACCAATACATTACCACTGTTACTGATTCATTACCTATGTACACATAACAGTTGGAAGGCTATGTCTGTATTTATCGTTTAAGGGAGTAGCAACTTCGGTCTAGACTTTCAGCTTCTCTCACTGCAACAGGCTGTATACATTAACTAATCTCAGCTATGCCTTGGCTATAAATATCAGACACTTCCCTGCCTTCTTTGCTAGGTGCAAAATCAGAATCCACCATCCACCACCCCTGCTCCTCCTGTTCACATTCCCTTCTCCTTATAGTGGGTCTCTTACATGCCTCCCTAAACATTCTATGTCAGGGTAGTAAAGCCAAAATTCTCAATTCAATAAATCATTACCATTTTTAACAATTTGTTACTAATTTTACATACACACAACATTGATTTTAATGTCATTTTAGTCTTGAACATACAGTAGAACTTACTGTAGTCAATATCTCTAATATGTCAATTAGCTTCCGCCACTCTGGACAACATTTTTCACCAATGACAAGAGTCCCACAATACCTCACACCACAAAAGCAACACAATGCATTTGGAGTCAGAACCAGTCTAGATATAGTGACTGGCGGCAATTGGCATTAACAGCTGTTTTCAACTTATTTAGGCAGCTATTTATACATTTAAAGTATTTTCTGACAAAAAATTATGAAAAAGTGGTAAAAAAAAAAAACTGAGTTGAAATGACCAAAATGTCCAGGTCCTATTGGTTATGTGACCGTGGTTTTTTTTATAATGTACTTAGCAAAAAAATGGGAAACATTTTAAAAATCCTTCAATTTTGAGCAACTGCTACTTTTGGAAATCTCAAAAATTGTGAAATGTGTGCAAAATTCGTAAACAGTTTCATGAACTGCCACTTCACACACAGCTCTATTCAGAAGAACACCCATCTCTACTGTTTCCTATGATAACTCAACATTCTGTATTAAACATATATGAAAGTATGATTGATTTTAACCTTTTTAATTGCTGATATTCCTAAAAGAATTGCTTAGCAGTGGATAGCTGGTCTCACAAGCAAAGACGCGGTTATTCTGCATTTGAATTTGCATTTCAAAGCCCCGCTAAACAGATCAGTCCAAAAATACCAGCCGGACAGTCCACCCACGCCAACAACCTTTCTTTTTACCTGATCATAATTACAGATTGCAGAACAAGCAACCTCTAATAAACTGCACAAAGTTTGTAAAGGGAGACATCTATAGGGACCTCCGTTACAACGGAGATATTTTCAGCCCATACTGTCCTTAGTGTTGAACATTTAAAATTAAAAAGCTCATTATTTCAAGGATATGCTTGGAATGTACATCTCAAGTTTACAACTTCGTAAGCAACATTTATGATTTTTACCTGTGTAGCCCTGCAGCCCCTGGCTAGTAGATTCCCTGCCTAACAGGTAAGTCCTGTATCAGTGCAGGCAGTGTTAGGGTTAATTCTGCATACTGTAAGTAAGCAGTTGCCTTGAGTGACAGGGGGGGGGGTGGCTTATAGGAGCTGCAGTTCCAAAATTGAGTTGTAGAAATGTGGAGCCAGGGCTCTTGTTCACCTTCTATTCCCTCCCTCAGGGGAGTGTGAGCATCTACCACATACTCCACCAGGGAGTGTGGGAGACAGGGATAGACCTTTGGGGCCTCAAGCTGTGGGGGTTGAGTCCAGGGACCAAGAGAAAAGCAAGCTGCGAGGTGATGTAACTGGTCTGTAACTGTTTCATACGCTCATAATATATATTTTCTTTAACTGTGCACGCAATGTCTTGTATATAATGTATACCCTGTTCATTTATGTAACTGTACTTGTAACCATGTACTATTTGTTTTACTCTGTGCCCAGGACATACTTGAAAACGAGAGGTAACTCTCAATGTATTACTTCCTGGTAAAATATTTTATAAATAAATAAATAAATAAATAAATGTAGGGTCCAGTGGAGGATAATCTCTCTTGCTGCCAGAGAAGAGAGTGAAGAGAGTGTACGGATGTATGCTGTACATGTCGGTATGCTGTTGCTGCACTATCAAGAATAAAGAACCAGTTACTGTTTTATACTCCTGCCTGAGGCTGCATTTCTTCAGGGAGAGGGTGAGAGTGTTTTCCACAGGGGACTGCAACTATCTGCGATAGGTCCTGTGGGAATGGAGGCGCTATGCCACCAAGAGAAGAACTATTCAAGCACCGAAAGCCTGTCCTGTCTATCTCCAACAACATCGGCGCATGCTCAGGGCCTTCTGTGAGCCTAACAGGTTGCACCAACACCAGGTAACAACAGTGAATTTCCCTTAGGGTGGGGGAACATGTGTTACACCTAGAATGGCAAGCGATGACCATCTTAGTTATGTGTATATTTAACCTCTTCAGTGCCAGAGGGCCCTGCAAACCTTTGTGGCCACGGACCCTTCGACACTGATAGATCACGTGACCATTCTTTGGAGCAATCACGTAATCAATTCCGGGTTCTGGTCGCCAGACCGGAAATTAAGGGGTGGATCCGTCCCTTTCAGGGTAGTCGCGGATAGACCATGGAAAACGAACGAATGGCCATGTTAAACAGTGTATGTCACAAGAGCCTCTGGGGTAGCATGCTGTATTAGGGCACAATGGGTGTTAAAATATGACGCAAAATAAACTGGATATACAGTACAAACGTGGATACATTTATTTATTTTCTGTGCCCCAAATCCAAAACCGGCTTCTGTCTCAGCTTCATAATCATCAAGTAAAATTGCTGTCTAGTTCTTTAGCATTTAGCCTCATAAAACACAAATAATTTGGAAAAATTCAGTTAAAATTCTAGTGCTCGTGGCCTGAAAAAAAAAATATAATTTTAAGGTACTTATGTAAAATAATAAAAAAATATATAATTTTCTACCTAAAGTACATACAAAAAAGTACTGCTGCGGCCACCTTCATTGCTGCATTTGCCCGTCTTGTCCCGCGGCTGTTTTCGGGCTGGCGCCGAACTTGGCCGCGTGCCAGCCCATCTTCCCCGCATCTCCTCCTTCCCTTCCCCTCGCGACCCCCTGGCTGTTCCGCTCCGCTCCACGCGCTGGATTGCTCGCATACCCCCTTACCTTCAGCCTCCTTCGGGGATGCCTGGCGTCTTCGGGGATGCCTGGCGTCTTCGGGGATGCCTGGAGTCTTCGGGGATGCCTGGCACACGTGACCGGCGCCCGACTGTCGCACGGCATGCTGCGGGAAAAAAAAATAGCCGCGTCTGCCCCCACATCGCGGTGGCGCCCGCTGAAGACTCGGCTCGGCCGCCACTGTACATCAATTATTTGTTTTTGTTCTCCAAAGAAAATTTATTTTCTCAAGAACTAGTACATGCGAGTACAAGAAAAGAGTTAAGGCTTTGATATGCAAAATGTAACTAAATCAAGCTTGTAACATAATCCCAAAGCCTGTAAAACATAACTCTCAAAAACTGATCATTAAAGTCGTCATCAAAAAATTACTTTGTCCGACACTGAAATCAACTAGGCCACGGTTTTCCTTTACACAGTTTTAAATAAATGACTTCAGATTTGAGTATTCACTAAAATAAAATATGACCGTTAAAAATGGGTAATCAGTTGATGGAAAGCTAAAGTACATATTTTTCATTTTACAGCATAATAGTCTCAGATCAAACAGGTGCTAATTCGCCATTTCAGAATATTCAAGCTAAGACATCTATTTTGAGGTACTGTACTGAATATGTAAATTATAAACACATTATTGTCGTAATTATAGATACATCAGACAAAATACAAGCTGCTAGTCTTTTTTTTTTTTAAGCATGTTCCTTTAACTGGATATTAATCACCATGCTTGCATTGTATCAATATATTTCATTAAAGGAGCACAATGGGTAAAAAAATAATAATTGAAGGGCAAAACTTGAACCAACATTCACTCAATTGACCATCCCAGCATCTTTAGAAAAAGATTCCGGCTTGTCCTCAAAACACATTAAGAGTGCTGTACAGATGCAACTGTCGGCTTTTGCCCAGATTCAGAGGCATTCCATGAACATGTCGGGGAAAATCCTTAGTATAGTCCATAGAGTCTGTAATGGCCCATCGGATTAACACAGCGGGGTCCCTGCGTTTCAACGGGACTCACGCTGTGTGAATCCTACCGGGCTGCAAGTCCCATTCAAACACAGGGACCTACACTGTGTTAATCCGATGGGCCATTACAGCGTCTACGGCCAGGGTGGGCAACCCTGTCGCCATTCGCCACTTGTGGCGAATTGGCAGTGAAACTGTGGCGAATAGAGCCTCCTCCCTCCCCCCCCCCTTTTTCCTGCTTCTTACTGCACCGGCAGCCACAGGGACAGGAGAAGCAGCAGCAGCACGGAGATTAATCTCTCTATCTCCTCCTCTCTCCTCCCCCCCCCCCGCCTTCCCCCTGCTTTACTGCACAGGCAGCCACAGGGACAAGAGAAGCAGCACGGAGAGTGAGAGTAGCTCTCTCTTCCTCCCCCCCCCCTCCTTTCCCCCCTGCTGCTTACTGCACTGGCAGCCCACAGGGACAAGAGAAGCCGTCACGGAGAGGAAGCTTCTCTCTCTCTCCTCTCCTCCTTTCACCCCTTTCCCCCTGCTTTTTATGCACCGGCAGCCACAGGGAAGGAGAAGAAGCCACTCCGCACAAAACGACACCCCACAGGCCAACGCACACAGAAAACACAAAAAAAAGACAAACAGGAAAACGCAAACACCACCATCATACAAAACAAAAAAAAACAGCACAAACATCACTCGGTGCATGCTCCGCGGCCGCCTGTGGATGCCAAGAGGGAGAAGCCAGACCGAGGCTCCAGACACTGTCAAGGGGTGGTGGTTCGAGACCGGACTTGGCATGCACTGATCAGCTCCACCATGGAGCCACATAGACCAGGGGGGAGACAGTGGGCGCGGGGAGCAGCACCCCCAGCGCAGCCCCAAAGCAGGCACCAGGAGCCCAGCCTCTTTAAACCCCCACAGCCGCATAGCACCCACCAACGAAACTAAAAAAACAGTGAGTAGAGGGATCAAGTAGAGGACTAATGTTGGACCAAGATTGCATAGGTGAGCAGTCCCTCTAGGAGAGAGGAGAACAAACACAAACGATCCCCACGACCCCACCCACCCACAAAGCCCTTCTTGCACGCCGGGGGTGGGGGTACCCCCACCCACTCCCCCTACCCTGATTGTGCCTCCCGCCTCCTGATGTCCTCTCCTGCTTACCAAGATCCCCACTTCATGCGGCCCACTTTCATGATCCCAGACCAAACTCTCTCGGCTTTGCCCAGAATCCTCCCCGGACGCCCTGCCCTGACCCCTCCCATTTAGCACGCTTGACCGAATGACCCTCCCCTTCGCGTTGCATGACCTCCCCTCTCGCGCTTTTTGTTGCCCTGACCCTTCCCATCTTGCCACGGCCCTGACTCTCCCCTTTCGTGATGCCCGGACCCGTCCACTCTTGTGCTGCCCGCCTGACCCCTCCCCTTCGCGCTTTGCCCCCTGCCCTGACCCCACCCCCCAACCAAACAGGCTGCATGGCCCAGCTCTGCCCACACCGGCACCTACCCTGCCCCCACTGCTGCTGCAGAGTTACCCCCTCCCGTCGCCACAGTTCCCCTGCCCTACGCCCCGCGCGTTTTGCACCCTCCTATGTGCCCTACGCATAGGACGGGGGGGGTGCTTGATGATGAGGGGGATTGCTGAAAGGGACTGGGGGAGATCTAGGGTGCTGGGAGGAGATGATGATGATGGGGGTTAAATGAGATGGTGATGAGGGGGTGAGGTGATGATGATGAGGAGGGTAGTGGTGGTGGCGTGAGAGGAGGATGAAGAGGGGGCTGAGAGGAGGAGGGGGTGAGAGGATGAGGGGGTTGCGGTGGGAGAGTTTATAAACTTGTTCAAACAGTGTGTGTTGTTTAATAAAATTTTCGCATGCGCAACATAATACCTCAATTTTTACATGGTGTGGCTATTTTCACTTCTAATTCGCCACACCTGTGGCTACATTGAAAAATAGGTTGCCCACCCCTGGTCTATGGACTACACTGGCGACACACTTTATTCGAGCTCGGCTAGTCCCACGAATTCGGGTATACCCGGGTGTATTGAGGTTTGTGACTGTTTTCTGCCCGAGTGCATTGGGTTATTTTCCAGGCAGGGATTGAAGCATTTTATTCCCGCTGGCTGCAATACTGCACAGTATATATATATATACTGCATTACAATTCATGAATTTATGCCATTTGGTAGACACGCGAAGCATTGCAGCCTATTAAATCCTAATCATTATCATTTAACAGATCAGCCGCCCGTCAGCCAGGCATGAACCCAGGCTGGGAAGGCAAATAAAACGGGGCTTGTCAGAGGTGAGGAGCGGCGCATTCCAGGTATCTGCCAGGTACATACTGGGTATTTGCTCGAATAAAGTGTGTCGGTGCAGTATGCTGCAGAGATATGTTTGCGAGATATGTGTGAATTTTCCTGGCTCAAAACCGGCAGTTGCATCTGTATATCAAAGCAAATGGAATTAGCAAAATTGACGCAAATTGCATGATTTTCATCTTGCAGCGTCTTTGCGTCAATGTATCAAGGTCACTGCTCCATGTTTTGCACCATGTCCTCGCGATTTAGGGAGTGTCAGTAGGAGGATTTAGGGAGGAGTTACAGGACGCAGATATTACAGTGAGATGTACGGTATCAAGTTCTGCGTCTCTGTCCTCCACTTTTTGTATCCTGTGTTTCCATCAAAACAATCTGTCATGTCAGAGGCGGCAGAAACTCTTATTGCTAGCAATTTGAAGGGGGACAAGTAGGAAAAATTGAGCAATCAGTCAAAACAAACTTTCCCCCAATGTTGGAAAAATTCAAGATCCTAACTACATTATACCATATATGGTACTTGCAGGTGCCTTAGTACAAACATTGAACAGCTACCCAAGCCTGCTATTAATGAGTACAGTAAATAAATTAAAAACAATAGGTGTTTTATAATGTAGCCCGGGTCCCCCGTAATCCCCTTACCTCCCGGCAGCGGAGGCAGGGCGCAGGTGCCGACAGTGTCAGGCAGCTAGCAGAGGCGATCGGATCGCTGGAGACTCCCGGCGGCTCCCTTTGCAGGGCACCGCCATCTTGAGTATGGTCAATGCAGTAGGGCATGCGCAGAGAGTAGCTGCAGGGCGACCATTATCAGAAAGGCTCCACGGGATTACAAGCCCCATCATGCACAGAGGCTGCAGGAGCCGTGTGACGCTACACAGCCAGTAGGGCTGCCCGGATCCCCTGCTCCGAGAAATGATACATTTCACGCACAGTGGAGCACACCAGTCGTAACTGGGACAAGGTTAGGGTAGGTTGTGTAGGTGCAGGGCCTCTGTGACCCCTGCACTAGGCCAGAGACCCCTAGGCCCCAGCTAAGGCCCGACTCACTGTGATAGCTTGTGGCTGCTGCAGGGACCCCCATAGATAGGGACCCTGTCCTGTAGCACTAGCGTGACGAAAAGCCAGGACGCGGCTGCGACCTGGGCCCTTAGTGATCTGGAAAAAGAAATTGGAGTATAAAACTCCCTAGCGGCGCCACTTCAGCCGAATCCAGCAGTAATACAATTGTAATTCTCTCTTTGTAATACTTCTCAGGGACGTCCCATATGTGGAATTTAACCCCTTGTTGTCTCACAATAAATAACAGTGTTAGAGTCTCCCCAATAGCCTCTGACCCGAGGAATATCTTGCATGGGGTAAACTCATAAATAAAATGAATTCACTGTTTGAGAGGAAGGGCTCCTGGACGTCAGCGTGCTCCAACCAGTATAAACGTGGATAGAAGATAGGAGAAGAACGCAGGCGGTGCATCTGCTCCGGAGAAGAAATGCTGCAGACCGGGGACTCGTACTGGTAAATAGATTAATTGGACACATAGCAGCCGAAAAAAACGACACTTTTTTTCCGGCTGCTATGTGCCAATAAAGCTATTTACCAGTAAAAAGTCCCGGTCTGCAACATTTCTTCTCGGGAGCAGATGCACTGCCTGAGTTCTTCTCCTATCCACTACCTTAGTGATCTGGGACCGGATCATCATCATCATAAATACAGAGACACTTCATGGTGGAACCGTCCACACGGGACACCACCCAACGTAGAGGCTTTACTGATATCGCTGGATCAGTGGATTCTACCTTACGTATTAGCGCTACCGGGTGTTGGAGCACCCGGCAGGTACCTCACCAAGTGCACCAACTGTACACCTTCAGTTCTAGAGGGCAGCGTTGTCTCACACATTTGGGTGGGTTAGCTCTTGTGGACACCGGGAAGGTTAGGTGCCCAGGAGCACCTCAGTGCTTTGAGGGGACATTCCATCTGGGTGTGAGAGTTGGGTTGACGGGCACTGTAGGGAAACGGCTGTGCGAGGCCTATATTGGTGTGGTACTGTTATTCTGTTTGGTTGCCTATAGTAAAACTGTTATCTATCACTACGTGTATATTGTTATTTGAGTCCTGTAACTGGGTCATCCCACATAGCAGGATCCAGCTACAGGTGGAGGCGCTTGCACCTGACGGATCATGCACACCCCAGGCTCCCAGCAGCGGAGGCTCGGCCCTCCTGTGAGCCACAGGTAACGCAGCACACACACAGTAGCAACCATATCTCCCAGGGGGTGGGGGAACATGCACTACAACAACAAGTAGAGAAAATTGGCAGACTTCATTAACTAAACAGTGCCAATGTGTTGTAAATGTTTCCGTGAAATCACTGATAACAAGTACAAACAAAATAGTGTGCTTACTAAAAGTTGACAATCGCAAGAGCTTATTATTGTACTGTAGGTCAAGATTATTTCATTTATAATGCCAACAATTTCAACTGAGTTTCATTATTATTATTTGAGAAAGAGTAGAAAAGGTTTCTAGATGCCTTTATATTCCCTGTAGTGTAGTGGTATATAGAATCCTGCTTCCTGGTACTCTGGTGTCGGCTCTATACACTGTGTTATAATATGGGGGGGGGAAATAATACAAAAAAAGGGCAACATTGTAGAAATAACAGTGTAGGTGCATGCCCCTAAGCAGTGTGGTCACACTGAATCCTAATGTAAAAACTCAGGAAAGGGCAGCACTCGAGTAACCCGACGAAAGGATCACGGAGGCCAGAAACGTTGTAATTGTTGCACACTCCAGCAAATAAAAAGCTGTACGAATTTGCAGCAACTTTTTGGATGTCTCGTCTCCTCCTTGCAAGGATCTACATACAGTGAGTGTCATTGAATGCGGCCATTTCTGTAGTTTTTTCTATGCAATTTGATAACAATATTACATTGTAATGCTTTGCACAGTGAGTTGGGGGGCATATTCACGGGTCTATTTATTACAACAACTTCTGTAGCAATGGAAGACAAAGGGATTTAAAACATTATTACAGGTACATAAATATAACCTACATAGGTAAAGGATACTATTGGTAACAGCAAAACTGGTATAACAATGTGAAACAAAACTAACAGTGGCGTGTAAAAATGACTGTCGCCAAGATGGTGGTCAGTCACACCGCCATTTTATGACTGCTTTTGATGTTTTGTTATTGTCATTAAATCACTGTCGTGTCTCCAGAATGCTAGGCAGATATTATTAGTCAACACTCCATATTAATGATAGTATTATTCCCTACGCAAATAACACAGAATTACGTAAGAGGAAAATAAAAGCACATGTTTTTCAAAAGTTACGTGTCAAACTCTTACTCGAGTAATCTCTCTATGGACACTGAGCACATGTTGGGTGTGGTGCAGAGTATAATCCAAATTGTATATGGAACCATTTGCGCTGTTTTAGTCATCATTCTAATATTAGAGTCATTTAAATTATTCAGAAAGAGGGTTCGTAACTAAGTGAAAGTAAATTGAGTAAACACGGTGTTGCAATGATAGACAACAAAGCAGTCTTTCAGAGTACCTAACACATTCACTAAGCTAACTGTACACAGAAATACTGCCCCAAAATAATTAATTTTAATATTTGTCACATGCAGTGTTTCTGATGACTGGTTGGTAAATGTAAGCATATTGTTTTAGAAAACAAAATTATATATATACAGGCATACCCCGCATTAACGTACGCAATGGGACCGGAGCATGTATGTAAAGTGAAAATGTACTTAAAGTGAAGCACTCCCTTTTTCCCACTTTTGATGCACGTACTGTACTGCAATCATCATATACGTGCATAACTGATGTAAATAACCCATGTGTAACAGGTTCTATAGTCTCCCCGCTTGCGCACAGCTTCGGTACAGGTAGGGAGCCGGTATTGCTGTTCAGGACGTGATGACAGCGCATGCGTGAGCTGCTGTTTGCCTATTGAACGAAATGTACTTACTCGCGAGTGTACTTAAAGTGAGTGTACTTAAAGTGAGTGTCCTTAAAGCGGGGTATGCCTGTATATATAATATATATATATATATATATATATATATATATATAAAAAGATCATAAAGAAAAACAAATGCCCTCAAGTCCAATACAGCAGTAATTGAGAACTAGCATTACTAACATATGTAACGCTTTTCAACGCCTTTAAAAGTATAACATACTGTAGATGAGTCATGTTACTGTGTTGCACTTAACAAATATAGGGGCACAGTAGATCCTCAGAGGGCTGTTAAATCTGGGATACTAACGTGACATTACTTATATAGGTAACGTCCATTATTTTCCCTCAGTTTAGCAGCTATCCACAAAGCTAATGATATGCAAAAACAACAGCAGTTCAGCAAACTCGCATCGTTACGCTAGCTGTATTAACTGGGATTGTCATTGCGCAGTCACGCGTTAATCAATACACAGCACATGCGCATTGGCAAAGCTATAACGTACATTCTAACTACCACACGTGCGTTACAGACGTGTGAGCCTGGCAGTTTATCTTCAAAAAAGGGGAGGAGATTATTTTGTGTACTTCATTTTTGGTTATTTGCCCTGTGTACCTAGTTATTTCCCAGTTAATTTGTCCTTCATTTTTTTTTTTTTTTTACATGCAGTGAATTAATTGTGTGTGATTAAAAGTTTTGTTCCCAACGTCTGTCTCTTGATAATTATTGTTATATGTAGACACATTATTGCACACCCATACTTCATACAGTCAAGATTATATACCATATTAGGAAGGGAAAAATCTTACATTCACTTTCATCACTATAAACGATAAACAACATGAACATGACACATTACCAGATCATATCTTAGTGTGTTTCAGACATTTATATGATCCATAATATTTATCTCTGTATGACACATGCAATCAAGGGTTAAGTTCTATACAGTACAATCGTGTGTACCACTATAGACCTGCCCTTTTTGCTTGTAGGCAATTCCCAGAAATAATGCTACGATAATCATGGTCTGGATGTGAGTAAAGACAGGTTTTAGTGTGACCAACTGATCATGACGTTATTTCCATGCGCTAACATTAACAGAGATTTGTAGATCTGCGATGGTAGGTTAACGGTATAAATCATATGATTTGCATATGAGTGACCACATGTCTGATAAAAGTTAGTGATCCAATATTTCTTTGGTTAACGCGAGGGGAGCATAACGCTAATCACCTTTGTGGATATGCCTTACGACTATCAATACTTAAATTGGGGTAACGTCACAATAAAACATTTAGTGGACCTTTGAGGATCTACCCCATCGTATATGGGGCTTAGCCATTATTGTACAAAAATAATTTCATTTGCCAACCTCAAGCAGGTGGGAAATATTTAGGCCAAAAATGTTGTGGATTGCATAATACTGCTATGAGCATATCATATGAAAACCTAATCTCCGGATTAATTGGTCATTTCAATGCTTCTCAATATATTTGAATAAATTGCAAACACAAATGCGCCAGATATCATGTCGTAAAATGTGTGGCTTAGGTGTAAGGGCTTATTGAAATGAAAAGTGTAATAACTACTCAAATGGTTATTGCATTACCACTTTTAGTGAATTAAATCTGTTAAAATCACATTTACCATGAAATGTGAACAATATCTAAATGCCTAGCAAAAATCTACTTATACTGCTCTCATATGCCAGTCAATATTGTTAGTCACTTTTATTGCGTATGTCTTGTAAGGCTAATCGTCAAAACTGATGTAAGAAAAAGCTACATGCTTTTTGACGGCCTGACTGTGATCGCACTGCATTCCAAACCCCTCTCTAACAAATAAATTATTAAAAGAACATAAACAGCGTTGAATGATTCTTTCATATTTTTTCTCAACTGCTTCTGAATTTTTGATGAGCTGGTTTGAAGTGCTTACGATTTTCATAGATGGGATTTATGTTGGAACTGTGTTTTAAATCACAAAGGAAATGCCGGTTATTAAAACCGTGTGCTTTCTTTTTCTTACAAGATATGATTTTATTTAATGGCTTCCCACCCTTTCATCATTGCAGATTTTCTCCAGCTGAAGAAGAACTTTGTTGCCATAGGAACAAAATCCCACCCTAGAACTGTATTATGTTGGATTCTGGTTTGGCTTTTTGAAAACTGATCTTCAAGCTGCTGACACTTCATCTTTAGCTGAATACAATTTTTTTTTTGTCAAACTATATCTGGTTTAGGGCAGCAGGTGTATGTAGTAGTTTATTTTTCCTTACACATTTGTTCTCGTTAACACTATTTTATTTGCATAGATTATGTATCTAGGGATATGTAAAATTAAATACATCTATTATTTTGGTTTGAGATTTCTAGTATACATTGGTAGGGACACATAATGTATCTGTAGAAACAGATATGACGGCAGAGGAAGAACCACCTAGTCTGATGATTTTCTCTCTCTATTCCAAATCCTTTGACTGTCTGATCCATGGCTTTTTCCATGTTCAAGATAGCCTTATGTCTATCCGAAGAATTGTTTCATTCCCTTACTGTATCAACCTCTACCCCTCTCTTTTAGGCTATTCCACGTATCCACCATCCTTTCTGTAAATCCTCAAAATGGAGTAGACAGGCAGGGGCAGATAAGATAATAGCACAAACTGAAAAACCTTCAATGCATGCTTGCTAATGCGAGAAGCCTGTCATAAAATGGGGGAGCTTGAATTAATAGCTACATGAGAGCAGTACGATATAGGCATTACTGAAACATGGTGGGATGATACTCATGACTGGGCAGTTAATTTAGAGGGTTATTCCCTTTTTCGGAAGGATCGAGTACATAGAAGAGGAGGAGGAGTATGCTTATATGTTAAACCGGATCTAAAACCTATTATAAGGGAAGATGTTTATGAAGGGAATGATGAAAATGTAGAGACCTTGTAAATAGAAATGACCAGTGGATGCAAAATTACAAAGAAAATGTTTGTAGGGATATGCTATAAAGCACCAAATATTTGTGATATAGAGGAAGCCAAAATACTTTTGCAAATGGAGAAGGCATCAAAACTAGGTCATGTCTGCATTATGGGTGATTTTAATTATCTAGGCATAGACTGGGGCAATAAGATTTGCGTTACAACGAAAAGAAACAGGTTTTTGGGGGTGCTTATTAAAGACAATTACATGACCCAAATTGTTGCGGAACCAACCAGGAGAGGGGCAATACTGGATTTGGTAATATCAAACAATGTAGAAGTAATAACAAATATTCAAGTACGGAAACATTTGGGTAACAGTGATTATAACATGGTCTCATTTGAAATAAAGGATTAAAAAAACGATATTATTGGGTTCAACAATTACTTTAAACCTTAGAAATGCACATTTTAATAAACTGAGGACTAAGCTACAAGGAATAAATTTGGATGATGGTTTTTGCCGGAAAAATGTGGAAGATAAATTGGCAGTCTTTAAAACATTGTTAGAAAAGCACACTTATCAGTGTATACGTTTGGGTAATAAATATAAAAGTCTAAATTAATGTGCCTAATAAACAGGTAGGGGAGGAAATGGACAAGATGAGGCAGGCATTTAGATTCTTAAACTCACAAGGGATAGAGGCATCATTACAGAATTATAAGGAACGTAATAAAAGTTGCAAAAGGGCAATCAAATGAGCAAAAATGGATAAGGAAAAAATAATTGCAATAGAAAGTAAGATCAACCCAAAAGTTCTTTAAGTACCTTAACAACAAAAAAAATAGAAAAGAAAATATAAGACCCTTTCAGTGTGAGATGGGCAGGCAAATTATTGGAGACAAGGAAAAAGTAGTGTTATTAAACAAATTCTTTGCCTCTGTATTTACCACGGAAGAATCTATTGCAATAATAGTTCCACAGGAGGAAGCCACAATCTCTATATTAACGAGCAATTCATTAACTGAGGAAGAAGTTCATAGGCGGCGTGATAAAATAAAAGTAAATAAGGCACCTGGCCCCGATGGCATTCATCCAAGAGTTCTCAAGGAGTTAAGTTCAGTAATAGCAAAACCACTACATTTAAAATTCAAGGACTCAATTTCCACAGGTTCAGTACCACAAGATTGGCGTAAAGCAGATTTGCCTATATTTAAAAAGGGAGCTAGATCACAACCGGGGAATTACAGACCCGTAAGGCCGCGTCCGTGGTGAGCGCGCACGTCACGCGCGCCAGTAGCTGCAGCGATTTGTAGCCATAGGGTAGATGCGACCAGGAGGCGTGTCGGGGGCATGGCCGTGACGTCACAGAGCTTGTTCACCCTCATTGGGCAAACCGCTCTCGTGACCCAGCCATCGTGCGACAGAAACAAATTTGTTTGTCTTCTGGTAAGTCACACGCTCTATGGCCTACCTCATAGAGGCACAGCACGTTGATTGTGCCGTCCGCGCCATCGTTCGCGCGGGTCACGCTCACCATGGACGCGGCCTAAGCCTGAAATCGATAGTGGGGAAGCTACTTGAAGGTTTAGTACAGGATAATATTCAGGAATATCTAATGGGAAACAAAATTATTAGTAATAGTCAACATGGATTTATGAAGGATAGATCATGCCAAACTAACCTTATTTGTTTCTTTGAGAAGGTAAGTAGGAATTTAGAGCAGGATAATGCAGTTGATGTGGTCTACTTAGATTTTGTCAAGGCTTTTGATACGGTTCCACACATGAGGTTATTGTACAAAACAAAGAAAATTGGACTCTGTATTTGCACCTGGATTGAAAACTGGTTGAAGGATAGACAACAGAGGGTTGTCATAAATGGAATCTTTTCAGGTTGGGCTAAAGTTGTGAGTGGAGTACCTCAAGGATCGATACTGAGACGTCTGGTTTTTAACTTGTTTATTAATGACCTTAACGTTGGCATCGAGAGCAAAGTCTCCATCCTTGCCGATGACACTAAATTGTGTTCGGTAGTAGAATCAGAGCAGGATGTAATTTCTCTCCAGAATGACTTGAGAGACTGGAATCTTGGGCAGGAAATGGCAGATACGGTTTAATACAAATAAATGTAAGGTAATGTTTTTGTGATGCAAGAATAAACAGTCATTTTACAGATTAAATGGGGATAAATTAGGAGAATCTTTTATGGGGGAGGATTTAGGAGTGCTTGTAGACAGCAAGTTTAGCCATAGTGCCCAAAATCATGCAGTATCTGCAAAGGCAAACAAGATCTTATCTTGCATTAAACGGGCAATGGATGAAAGGGAAGTAAACATAATTATGCCTCTTTATAACACATTAGTAATCCATACCTTGACTATGGAGTACAATTGACCTGGCTTTATAGATTGTATACTCCTTGAGGAAGGGCCTCTTCTAACACATTGCGGGTTTAGCCTACCTCTTCTAACACCATTTTAATCTTGTATGTAAAGGTTACATACACCAATAATCACATCTCTAACTTTCCAATTAATGTCTGTGAATTGCAGAGAAGACCACCAAATTAATAAAGGGGATGGATAATCTGATTTATAACGTGAGGCTAACTAAATTGGATTTGTTTACATTAGAAAAGAGAGGGGATATGATAACTATATACAAATATATGTGGGGACGATACAAGGAGCTTTCAAAACAACTATTCATCCCAAGGGCAGTACAAACAACATGGGGTCATACGTTAAGGTTGGAGGAAAGGAGATTTCACCAGCAAAAAGGAAAGGTTTCTTTACAGTAAGGGCAGTTAAAATGTAGAATTCATTACCCATGGAGACTGGCAGATACAATAGATTTGTTCAAAAAAAAAGTTGGACATCTTTAAAAAAAAAAAAAAAAAAGTATACAGGGATATACCAAATAAATAAACATGGGAAGGATGTTGATCCAGGGAGTAATCTGATTTTTCCCCTTAAGAGGTATAATTTGATATTTCACTGGGGTTTTTTGTTTGTTTTTATAGTACAGATTTGAAAAAACATCTGGGACCGGTGCTTTCGATGGTTTCAATGAGCCATCCGCTCTCCCCAATTCTACCTGAGTTATTTTTGTGTTTAAAATCTTATGATCTTCCCCCGTCAATTTTCGGAGGGCACAATCTCTCAGATAATCCTCAATCTGTGTCAAGGCCCGTAGCTTTAGCATTCAGGGTTGAATAATCTAGATCATAAATCTCACGGGAGACAAGGTTATTTACACCTTTTTACCAGGATCATTCATTGAGCAAAACAAGGTAGAGAAATAAATTGTAATTTATTTGGCCTAAATTCGCATACACACAATGAAACACAAAATACAGCTGAAAATACATACTTACTGGGGGTCTGGGGTCGAAAACTGGACTTTCCTAGGTGCAGGGAACTCTATGGGGGAGTTTTACCCTGACCGGGATTTAGCCCGGAATCTCCTGGAATTCAAATCGGCGTGAAATCCCAGCCGCGACCGCTACGTTAGTTTCTGAGAACTTGGATGCAAAAGTCGGGACTTATTCTCTGGAGGGCAGGCTTTTCAGGCTTGAAATCGAAGCCGGCTGCCTTGCTATTTCGAACTAAGCAACTTTGAAAAGCCTGGCCACGCTCTTTCGGCTCTAACTCAAGGGGAACACACAATCTTATAGCTTTCCCTGCTCTGACTGAGGCAGAACTCAACAACCAATCAGCGCGTGGGAACTTTCTCAAGCAGCCAATCAGAGCCAAGGTGGGTAGAAATTCCGGGTCAGTGGGAAATTTGAAATAGCCAAGGGACATGCGCAAGCCTGCCACATGTCCCCCCAGCTATCCCAATGCCACCCGCTGGGAGGGCGCCCCTGGGTCTGGCAGAGCAAGTGGCATCCCGGAGGATTGCCATTGCCACTGATCTCCGGACCCAGTACTACGCCTTTCCACACTAATCAAATGCCGTTCACACCTCTGGGCATCCTCTGGCTGCTTTGAACTCTGACATACCGGCGCCTATGGGTTTGCTTGGGCTGTCAATTTGGACTTGGGTTCCGAATGTTTAAATACTTTAAAAATACATTTGAATAAAGTCTCGGGGAACCCCTTCAGCTATGTGGGACTTTAGGTGAGGATCTTGGGGTTAAAAACTAGGAGTCTGGGAGACAATGTATGGCCCCAGTGCAACTCACCCCGGGTACCCGAAAATAGTACGAGTAAGCCGGAATTATAGGGCCAACGGTAACTTTGTCCCCAGACCTCCTGCAATAAAAATGACCTGCTTTTCACCCCAAAAACCCACCTAACACTTAGACTCCCAAAGTTTGGAGCCTCTAGGGTACAGGGAACAGAAAAGGAAAACATTTTCTCTATTTCTGTCTGCCTTATTACCCCACACACTTTCCCTTTGACTCAGACTATTTATGGTTGGGCACCCACAAACAATACACTGTTTGTGGGTCACCTTGGCACTAGCATGGGTACCCCCTTTAACCCAGGAATTCCCTCAGCTAAAGGGATGCATTGTGATCCCTTTGCCTCATTCTCCTATCCGAGTTATGCTGAAGCAGGGCAGCCTAGTGTTGAGTCACGGTTACGTTTTCAAGGTTAAGTATTGCCGGGACAATGAGCCTACATGTATCCGGGAATCAAGAATTATTCCCGGACACATTTATTTGGGAATCAGTAACTCTGGACCCCAACCTCCTAGGCACATTCGGACAACAGTTCCTCCGCAAAATCCCCCTTGAAACTCATACACTAGCAATTCCTGCTTGATGGCATGCCCTGTAAGGGGAAAACACAAAAAAAATGTTTTTTATTACACAAAGTACAATGCAACAATACAATGTTACTGGGTCCAAGAGCTAACTCTTGGACCCTTATACAGGGGTAACCAAACGGGCTTGACCTTTATTATATAGCCTGGTTACCCCCTCCCGTCACAGTAAAGTTCCGTATAAAATTTAGCAAATTCCTCTTGTAATTTTCTTTTTAAAATAAACTGTTAGTTTACAATTGTATATTTTGCATAGAACACACATTTCTTAGCTCTTTGAATGGATGGAAACAAAAAAATTAATAAGGCCTAAGCATCCAACAAAGGTTCATTTGTGGGGCGGCCAAGGACCTCTTGTTATCCTTGAAGGTAACCACACTTCTGTTTTTGTGTTATGTATGTAACTATCTTAGCGTGAGACTTTACCTTTTGCTATCTACTGTAACAGTGTACAATGTTTTATTGTATCGACAGGTATCATGGATAAAGCCTACCTACAGAAGGTCGTTATACTGTAGCTCAGGAAGCAGCACCATACATTTCAGAGCACTTCCCATCTCGTCACTGGCTCTTCCAAGATAATAACCCAAAACATAGTGCATCAGCAATCTTCAGTAGAATCAGCTGGGTCAGAACATTCACAGAATAAGTTATCTGTCACTCATACCATTGTAAAACTGTTATATACTGTGTACAGTTTGTGTGTGTATGTGTATATATATATATATATATATATATATATATATACAGAAACAAAAGAGAGCGGCGCTAAATATTATATAGAGATATATTATATATATATAGATATATATATATATATATCATTATATATATTACACACGTTAGGTCCGTGCAAATAATTGGACCATGATCACAATTTTCATAATTTTGGCCTCTGTACGCCCACCACAATGGATTTGAAATTAAACAACCGAGATGCAATAGAAGTGCAGACTTTCAGCTTTAATTCAAAGGGTTGAACAAAAATATCGTATGAAACGTTTAAGAATTGCAACCATTTTCATACACAGTCCCCTTATTTTTTCATTTTTAATACTTTGTCGAGAATTATTTGCAGACATTGACAGCTTGAAGTCTGGAACGCATGGACATCACCAAACATTGAGTTTCCTCCTTTGTGATGCTTTGCCAGACCTTAACTGCAGCTGTCTTCAGTTGTTGTTTGTTCGTGGGTCTTTCTGCCTTAAGTTTTGTCTTCAGCACGTGAAATGCATGCTCGATCGGGTTGAGATCAGGTGATTGACTCTGCCATTGCAGAATATTCCACTTCTTTGCCTTAAAAAACTCCTGGGTTGCTTTCGCAGTATGTTTTGGCTGAATCTGAGCAGACAATATATCCCTATACACTTCAGAATTCATCCGGCAGCTTCTGTCTTCTGTCACATCATCAATAAACACTGGTGACCCAGTGCCATTGGAAGCCATGCATGCCCATGCCATCACACTGCCTCCACTGTGTTTTACAGAGGATGTGGTAAGCTTTGTATCATGAGCCGTTCCAAGCCTTCTCCATACTTTTTTCTTCCCATCAGTCTGGTACAGGTTGATCTTAGTTTCATCTGTCCAAAGAATGCTGTTCCAAAACTGGGCTGGCTTTTTTAGATATTGTTTGGCAAAGTCTACTGTAATCTGGCCTTTCTATTCTTGAGGTTTATGAATGGTTTGCACCATGTGGTGAACCCTCTGTATTTGCTCTCGTGAAGTCTTCTCTTTATGGTAAACTTGGATAATGATAAGCCTACCTCCTGGAGAGTGTTCTTCACTTGGCTGGATGTTGTAAAGGGTTTTTTTATTTAAAATGGAAAGGATCCTACAATCATCCAACCACTGTTGTCTTCCGTGGACCTCCAGGCCTTTTTGTGTTGCAGAGCCCACAGTGCGTTCTTTTTTTCTCAGAATGTACCAAACTGTTGATTTGGCCACTCCTAATGTTCCTGCTATCTCTCTGATGGATTTTCTTTTTTTTTTGCAGCCTAAGGATGCCCTGTTTCACTTTCATTGAGAGCTCCTTTGACCGCATGTTGTGGGTTCACAGCAACAGCTTCCAAATGAGAATGTCACACCTGGAATCATCTCCAGACCTTTTACCTGCTTAATTGATGCTGAAATAACGAAGGAATAGCTCACACCTGTCCATGAAACAGCTTTTGAGTCAATTGTCCAATTACTTTTGGTCCCTTGAAAAAGAGGGGGCTACAAATTAAAGAGATGTAATTCCTAAACCCTTCCTCCAATTTGGATGTGAATACCCTAAAATTAAAGCTGATAGACTGCACTTTAAGCCCATATTCATTATTTAACTATAACTTGAACTTATTTTGGTACACAGCCGAAATAACAAAACCTGTATCAGTGTCCAATTATTTCCGGACCTAATTGTATATATATATATAGCAAATGGAAATATTCCTGTATGCTCATTTGCATGTCTTAGACAGGTCTGCAACCCCACCTTTCACCATTATCACACAGCACTTCCACTGCAGCAAGGGATTCTGGGAAATGACATGCAAATGGTCACACAGTGTCACCTTTTGCTTCAAAACCATTTTTAACATGGTTCCCCATAGGCTTAAGCTTGCTGCATGGTCACAGCTTTAAGCACAGCCAGGGTTAAGATGTATAGCCAGAAAACCCACCCACAGGCAGCCGTTTCAACCTTCATTGCATAGCCAGTTAACCAACCCCACACTGATGAGACCCATTAGGGTCGCAACGGCTGTCTGTGGGTGAGTTTTCTGGCTATGCATCTTAACCCTGGCTGTGTGTATATATACACACATATATATATATATATATATATATATATATATATATATATGAAGATGTTAAGACAGCGCCCCTGTCAGTGACACCCAATTAGTATTCATCCCCTGATGAAATCCGCTGAGACGGAAGAAACGCGTAGGGTCACGTGGTAGAGGCATCTACGGTGGTCGAGCAGCTCAGACACCAGAACTAGGACGTCAGTTCCGGATATCTCGGCTCTCTGACTGTGGAGAACTCGTGTACAGCCTACGATCGAGGAATTCCTTCTGGGTCCACAGAGAGAGTTTGGAGCGGCAGTAGCGTCAACATCTACATCCATTTGCTGAGATTACAGCCGCTTGCAGACGGAGGAGAACTATGACAGTGTGACGTCGGCTTGGTCCCATAAAATGCTTTTAACTTATTGAGAAAGTGTGAGTTGGCAATTGTCGTTACTTGGCGAATTAAACCTTTTATCACTGATTTTATACAAGGATCGGGCGCTTTTTCTTTTCTTTTTTTCTAATATATATATATACAGCTAAACCCCGTTATAACGCGCCTCGCTATACCGCGAATCGGTTATAACGCGGTCTGAGCATGGCTCCCGAATTGAAAGCCTCCATTTTGCCGGCTTACCTGCATCTCAAATTTTCCATTTTGCCGCCCGTCGTGTGCCATCGGGGTTTTTTTTTTTTTCAAACATTCAATTCAATGCTTTATTGACTACCAGACACAGACACAACTAAACATTAATACATTTTGTACAAAACACATGCAGGGATTGAACTCGGGACCTTCTGATTCCAATGCCTTGCTTCTTACCTCTACACCATAGGTTTGGTGTGACAAGACAGAACCTATAAATATATTTATCCTCTACACCACAAGGTACATGTCAATGTGCAATGTGAAATCTTAAGTCTATTTCTAGCTCTCTATGACATCACACAGTTCTGTGGTCTAGTGGAAGAACTTCTTACCAACATATGCAAGGGTCCTGGGTTCAATTCCTGTATGAAATGGTATAATTAACTTTTTTAATAAATTATTATTTTAATTATGTTGTATAATTTATAAATATATAATTCTTTATTATTCTTTATTAAATAATAATTATTCATTAATCAATAATGATGTATTAATAATAATTCATTATTAATCATTCTTTATGATTAATTATGTATTATTAATAAGTATGATTATTAATTATTATTAACAGTTAATTAACTAATTAATAATTATTACTAAATATTAATAATAATTATTAATACTTACTTATTAATGAAACGTATTAATACTTACTAATTATTAATAATTAGTAAGTATTAATAATTGTTATTAATAATTAAGTATTAATAATTACTTAATAATTATTAGCACCCAATTAGTAATAATAATTATTAATACTTAATTATTAACAACAATTATTAATACTTACTAATTATTAATAGTTATTAAGTATTAATAAGTTTTATTAATAATTAAGTATTAATAATTAAGTATTAATAATTATTATTATTATTACTAATTGGGTATTAATAATTATTAGGTATTAGTAATACTTATTAATTAGTCAAAATTATTAATTGTTAATGATAATTAATAATCATACTTATTAATCATAATATAATTAATAATAATAGTATTATTAATTAATAATTATTAAAAAATAATTATTAATGATACTTAATACATACTTATTAATTAATTATTAATTAGTTAATTAACTGCTAATAATAATTAATCATCATACTTATTAATAATACATAATTAATCATAAAGAATGATTATGAATGATAATGAATTATTATTAATACATCATTATTGATTAATGAATAATTATTACTTAATAAAGAATAATAAAGAATTATATATTTATAAATTATACAACATAATTAAAATAATAATTTATTAAAAAAGTTAATTATACCATTTCATACAGGAATTGAACCCAGGACCCTTGCATATGTTGGTAAGAAGTTCTTCCACTAGACCACAGAAATGTGTGTTGTCATAGACAGCTAGAAATAGACTTAAGATTTCACATTGCACATTGACATGTACCTTGTGTTGTAGAGGATAAATATATTTATAGGTTCTGTCTTGTCACACCAAACCTATGGTGTAGAGGTAAGAAGCAAGGCATTGGTATCAGAAGGTCCCGAGTTCAATCCCTGCATGTGTTTTGTACAAAATGTATTAATGTATTAATGTATTAATGTATTAATGTATTAATGTTTAATTGTGTCTGTGTCTGTGTCTGGTAGTCAATAAAGCATTGAATTGAATGTTTGAAAAAAACAATGGCATACGACGGCAAGAGAGCAGAGAGATATGAGCACGTGGACAGCAGGAAGAGGAGCGCACTGGTAAGGCGGCAAAATGAAGGAGATTTAAATCTGTGATGAGGAAGCTCCAGAGCTGATGCCGGTGAAATTTTAACGCGATGAAATTTTAACGCGACCCCGGTTGTAACGCGGTCTTTGGGTTGTGGACCCCAAGGACCGCGTTATAACGGGGTTTAGCTGTATATATATATATATATATATATACATGCACACACACACTAAGTGATGGTGGGTAAAAAAGGCGACAAAAACACCTCCACCGTTAGCATATAGCCAATAAAGAATATCACTTGTGAGCACATTCACGTGTCTTAGACAGTTCTGCAACCCTGCCTCTCAACATTATCACCTAGCATACAGTGCTCCCACTACAGCTAGGGATTCTGGGAAATGACATGCAAATGGACACATTTTGCCTGAAATCCTTTTTGACATTATAAGCAAATGCTTTGCTGTTCACACAGCTCGCAATGTGGGACGGAGGGGGAAGTAAAACAGCCAGCTCCTCTGCAGCAGAGGATTGGATGACTGTGGACTATCTCGGACTATCTGGCCCAGGGGGATATCCTGGTCAATAAATTTATCAATAAGGGATATGATAAGGACATCATTAAGAACACGTTTCAACAGGTAGGAACATTGGAAAGGAACACATTGTTGGATAAGAGTAAAGCAAATATTGGGATCAATGAGTAGAAAAACACTAGGGGACACCAATTTGAGGTACCCTCATTCATTACTCAATATAATAATTCTTTCTCTAAAATAAAATCCATTTTAAACTCTCATTGGAGTATTTGAGAAATGATCCCATAATTGGAAATCAGCTTCCCATAAAGACACAAGTGGTTTTCAAAAAGCCAGAAATATTAAATCCATTCTAGCACCAAGTAGACTGAAAAGTTTAGAAACTGCCTGTGAACAAAGCAATCATTTAAATGGTAATGTTCAGTGTAAACGTAGTAGATGCATCACTTGCAAACATCTGGAGGTATCTAACTCCATTACATCTTCTTCCAATGGAGGAATCCATCCAGTGCAGGGCAATATAAATTGCTTAACCAACTTTGTGGTTTATGCCATCACATGCCCATGTGGGCTACAATACATTGGCCGGACAGCTAGAGCATTGAGCACTAGGTTCCTGGAACATCGTAGGAACATTATACACGGGCTACAAACGCATAGCCTGTCACGACATTACCAAATAAAACACAATCAAGATCCAAAGACACTCAAAGTAATGGGTATAGAACATATTAATTCCACCTTACTGAGTGGAGATAGGCACAAAAGCCTAAACCTACGCGAAACCTACTGGATCTACGTCCTAAATACTCTCAGTCCGTCCGGTTTAAATGACTGCATAGATATCAGCACGGTCATATAATAGCACTTCAACTGGGTCCGCTATAGAGGTCTGGATAGAACATGCTTGACTTGTTCCCTCTATATCTGTTCCAAGTGGTGTCCTCCTAGGTCTGTTCTAGATCTTCTCTTTCCAGCAAACACACATCAACATTATAGTATTAATTGTATAGTATCTATTGGTATACCTTAATTATAATAATTATATTTAACCTATTTCACATAGAACTCACCACACATATATAAATATATCATATAATTTCGTTATTTCTAAAATATAATTGAAATAAAATTCACTTTTATGTCATTTACACATTTGAATTTATTATTCAAATTTTAATTAAACATGCACACTGATAATTAATTTGGTTCACAATTCATTTTTTCTAATATATCACTAGCATAGACACTAAATAATTATTTATTATCAACCTTGTTAAAAAAAATATAAGTTCACTATAGATAGATCACAATAAATTCCTTGTCCAGTAGCTGACACACTGGCCGATGGTGCATTTACTTTTCATTTTGGTTTACAAGTAGGCTTTTGGATACAAAGTCAAAGCGAACTAATGTCTCCTGTTCTTTCCTGTATGTTGGGGATATTTATTAAAATAATATTACACACTATATCAACTATATCCCTTTTGTCTGTAAATAGAATGTAATATATAATATCCCTCTCTATTTGAGGTTGATTACAAACATTAGATACAGGTCATAATTTCGTCCACTTTAGAATTATTATATCTGAAACCTTTCAATGTTTTTATCTATCTTTCACTATCTTTTTCTCCTATCAATCTTGCTAAATTACTATTTCATTTATGGATCCAAATAGCCCATGGTTTTGGGTATATGTTACCATTCAAACATGATGGAGCATTGCCCAGACATTAAGGATCTATCATTTACTATAGACTAATATATATTAATGTCATGTATTGGTGGTCACCTGTGGCACTTATCCTCCGGCCATTATCCACATCAGAGTCTAATTGCAATTATTAATTGTCCTAGTCTGTAAGAATAAAATAAAATCAACCAATATCCCAGTACTATCAGTAAATTAAACACCTGGGAAATAAATTAAGTAGGGTAAATCATTCCTATTTTATTTTGCATAAAACATAAACATCTATTGCTAACAGACATGGATAAAATCCTTTATTCTTGTCATTTTATATTTAATGTGACATACACAATTAGGTTAAAAACAATGGTCAACTACAAATGGTTGATTTCATATGTAAAATATATATTGCTGCCTTCGTATTTGCAATTAGTAATTAATTGTAATTAATTGTAATCATGTGTTGCACTAGAAGTATTAAATGAATTGATTGACTTACATATGTATAAATAGCATGACGCACTTCCGTCATACATCCCCTATGAATCACTACCCTAAGAGTGAAGAAACGCGTAGGGAGGATTCATACGGTATTTAAAACAGTTTTTTATTATGTATTCTTCGTCAGCCCTTCTGACTCTGTTGCTGTCCCTGTACACGGCCAGGACATTTGGAACGTGCCGGTCTCTGTAGCTAACAGCGGGACTATACAGGTCACTAAATACATCTGGTGTTTGTGTAAGGGCGCGCTCTATACTTCCGGTTAGACCCCGTAGCGATCTCCACCAGATGGTTTCGGGAAGACCGGCCCCATTTCTTTACTATAGCGGCTAGCCAGCGAAGGTACAGGTACAGGTTAATCTCTCTGGTGTGGACCTTAAGGACTGAGTACCTCGCCCGTTATTTTCATTGTACGGGGACATTTATCCACGCTCCTGGCATCCAGTTTACACATAAGAGAATTGTTACACTAATCCGGGTCACGGCTCAGAGGCATGCACAGCTTTCCTGCACTCAGTGAAGACGGCCGAAGCACGCTGATATCTTCCTGGGGAGAAGACAACACCCGCGGAGTGGATAGCAGTCACATGGAGGCGAATGAGTATACTCATTACCTGCTTTATGATTAATTTTGTTTGTGAGGCATTTATGTTGGACCTAATCCTTTTTATTAAAGTGGTATTTTTCATGTTTGCACTAGAACGGGGCGCTTTCTTTTCTTGTTGTTCACATTTATGGGAGGTGTTCGTTGGTCCTTGTGGAGACGTGCCAGATCATATTTTTGACCCTTTTTTTCCTTTTACATTTTTGTATTTTTCAAAAATATTTTTCATTTTGTTGCATTTTTATTTTTATTTTACTATCTTCATTTTTATCATTAAAAAATCATTTGCTTTTCACATTTATGCCACTATTAATACATGTAATTTAATAGTGTTTGGAGGTCTCAACCTATTTTAGCTTTAATATACAGTATATTAGTCCTAGAATCAACACAACTCTTCTGTAGCATTTTAGTGAAGTCGAAGCAAAGATACGCGAGGAAGCGGAAGAAGGACAAACAAGGGCATATGGTTAAATACAAGGACCTCGCAAACATCAGGGATGGCGAGGATGAAGCAAGGGGGGGGAGATAAGTATGGGGTGAGGGAGAAAAAGTGAGGAGAAACGGGGATGAGGGGGGGCAGTAAAGACAGGAAAGTAGGGGTTCAGGGAGTTAGGATGTAAGAACTAGGAGAAGAGATAGACGACAAAAAGAGAAACGATCAGAGAAAAGGGGAAACTGTGAGTAAGAGAAATTGAGAACGGAAGTTGAACGGAGGAGGGAAAAGAGACGTGAATAGGCGGGAAAGCGAGGGAAGGAAGGAAGTAGGGGGACACTTGTAAGTGCGAACAGAAGATAGCTAAAATGACCGGGTGGGGGCGGGAGAAGGAGAAAAGGAAAGAGGAAGGAGGAGGGAAGGGAGAGGGGAAACAGAGAAAGGGAGAATCGCGAAGACATGAGGAACGGGAGGAAGACCGGGGGGGAAATGGAAAAAGAGGGGAAAAAGCCGATGTTGAGATGAGAGGTTGAGAAGCAACAAAAAAAGGATACGATACAAAAAACTCGGGTGAGTAGGAGGTAAAAACAGGAGCCAAAAAGGACGAGAGAAAGAGGGGGGAGAGAAGAAGCAGAAGACTAAGCCGAAGTAAATACCAGTATAAATTCAGCTATTGAATTTATATTTACTTTATGTATAGTCGATCATTTATGCTAATCACCAGTGCTTACTAGTACCATACCTTACATCATTAGTACCTGTTAGCGCAGTCATTTTTTGTGTTGTAAATTGTCTAACGTCAACGTTTGTTCTGACAGCAGCATAACAGGTACATTTAGGGAACTCAGATTATCTGTAAATATGATGTTAAGTAGCAAGGAACGATTAGCACGAAGGCAGCAATATATGGCCACTACTGAAATCAATCTTGTAAGAAATGGAGGGATGAGGACAATGGTGTCATCAATGATTTAAAAGCCAAGTTCTATGGGCTAGAGAAATTGGCAAAGGAGAAATGAAGCATTGGCTTGATTTATTGGCTTTACAAAAATATTTGGACAAAAGTTGGTTCCAAGGGGCTTGAGAGTCCTAAAAAAACCTACGTTTGAAACTAGTAAGGAATTCACAGCCAATTGGAACCAAACTTAGAAAATTGTTCATTCGCACTTATAAGACTCCTTATTTCCTATCGGAGGATAGGCTATTAAGTCTAGAAAAGAAATTGAAGAATTGCAAGGTCAATTACCCCTTATATTGATAGTGAGGAATTTAAGGAGTTAGATAACCTGGTGTCATGAGAGTTCTAAATATGAGGAGGATATTCTAGAGAGGAAAGACAACAAATTTGAAAGAGATTGTTGATTATGCAACAGATGGGTGCGTATTGGAAAAGAAATAAGAGAGACAATTCCCAGCACTATACCCCACATATATTGGACGGAAAATAGTAGAAAAAGAGAACAGAGTAAGAACAGAGTGAGAACAAAACTACACACATATAGAGAAACCCAAGGTTTTCAAACATTTTGCCAGAATGACAATAGGGATAGAAAGGACGTACTAGTACTAAGATTAGTTCTCCTCAACCTACACCTATTGAAAATAGATTTGAGATATTGAAGTTGAAAGACCACTAGGAAGTTTGAAAGTAACATCCTGACAAAAAAATCCACTAGTGGTACTACCCCAAAAATACAGAAAAAGATGAATTAACTTCCTATAAGTAAAGATAAGAAAACTGTTTTCTCATACTGACTCTTTTTAGAGATGTGAGCCAACACAGGCTCAGGAGAAAAAAGGAGAAAACCTACTCTATGGGATTCAAACAACGCATCAACAACACCGCGCAGAAAACGAACAAAAACGAGAAGAAGAGGAGGGAAACAGCAGCAAAGAAAGGAGACAAGCAAACTGAGACTTTTACGCCAGAGTCACGGTATTTTCAATCTGTCTAGTTTTGTGCTATCGCTCATCATGTGTCACTACTGGCTAAGGGTCTTCATTTGCACCGAGCAGCACACCAAATAATTCAATCTGTCGTTGATCTAAATAGATAAAAAAAATATAAGAAAGATCACCCTTTGAGGCATTTTGCCATTAAAAGCAAAGAAAAAGAAGTGCTATTCAATACAGAGAAAGAGTGTATTAGACTTATGCAATCCCAGCTATCTGTGCAGTCACAAAATCTGAATATACGGATGCCAACTGGTACAATAGGATTGTAAATTCCGACAATAAAACCATAGTTCCAGACCTTGATATTTTTACCCAACATTTACGCAGGATCCATGGAGCCAATGGCCACTATAAATGATGTAGCCTGGAACATATTGAATCTACTATGGTACATTCCCCATGTTGTCCCAAGATCCCATTTTTCCCTACTTTATCCAAAGGTGGATTATAGAAACATTCTATACCTTAGTCCTACGAGATTTTGAGAAAATGTGTGAAGAAAAATCTCACTTTAAAAGGAAAAATCTCGATCAAATGAACAACGGCTCTAGAGGAAATGAGCCAAAATAAAAATATAGTTATAAGACAGCGACAAAGGGGGGAGTAGTTCTGCAAAATAGGGAGACCTATGTAATGGAAGCGTACCGCCATTAGATATAAGACCCACTATATATCACACTAGATGGAGATCCTCTAATCGAGTACCAATTACAGTTAAAAACTTATTGTTAGATGCACAAATGCAGAGTATAATTAGCTAATCAGAATTTGAATTCCTCTATAAACGCCATCCAAGAACACCGGTTATTCTACCATATACCGAAAATACATAACGACATAAATACACCTCCAGGAACCCATAGTATCGGGTGTCGAGTCGATGACATCTAGCGTGTCCACGTATGTAGATTACACCTACAAACTATTGTGGCAAATTTAAGATCACATATTTAGGGACACGCTTGCACGTCATCGACTTGATTTCACATATCCATGGAAGTCTACTATTTTGGGCCACGTGTGACGTGGCCTCTTTATACTACCTGTTAATCATGTTAAAGGTATAGAGGGCGTTAATCAAATACTAGAGACAGATACTAAGTTAGATTATATACAAAGAGAGTTCATTCTGAAAGTTATTAATTTTATTTTAGAACATAATTATTTTTTATTTGAGGATTTATACTATCGCAATCTGTGGAACGGCCATGGGCACGAAGTTTGCCCACCATTTACGCAAACCTATACATGGGGCTGTGGGAAACAACCATGTGTGGGGGAATGCGAGACTGGGGGGCTGCAACTCGTGTTCTATGGCCGTTTCATGATGACCTGCTATTTGTGTGGACGGTGCCGAACATCGGAACTTTTGGACATTCTTTTCCATTCAATGACAACAATATGGGTCTAAATCACAAATCCTGAAATAAATAATCTACCATACATTCTAGATCTGGAGCTCATTGTAAATAGTGACAATAGATCATCACAAAAACTTTTTTCAAAAAGTGGCACGCTAATGGATATATACATAATAACAGCGCAACCATTATGGCAAATGCTGGAAAATATCCCCCGGGGCCAGTTTTTGAGGTCCGGAGAAATTGTTCTCTTGACTCGGACGATCTGGCCCAGGGGATATTCCTGGTCAATAAATTTATCAATAAGGGATATGATAAGGACAATCATTAAGAACACGTTTCAACGGTAGGAACATTGGAAAGGAACCATGTTGGATAAGAGAAGCAATATTGGGATCAATAGAAGGTAGAAAACACTAGGGGACACCAATTTGAGGTACCCTCATTCATTACTCAATATAATAATTCTTTCTCTAAAATAAATCCATTTTAAACTCTCATGGAGTATATTGAGAAATGATCCCATAATTGAAATCAGCTCCATAAAGACACCAGTGGTTTCAAAAAAGCCAGAAATATTAAATCCATTCTAGCACAAGTAGACTGGAAAAGTTTAGAAACTGCCTGTGAACAAGCAATCATTTAAATGGTAATGTTCAGTGTAACGTAGTAGATGTCAAATGACATAATATTGTAGCTAATCACTACCACCTCTAGTATATTATATAGTTGTGGGACACTCCAATTGACAATAGTGGTTTTTGATCTACACTGTCAGTTTTAGGTACACAGTTAACCTCTCCGTTTTTATTTCATCATTTTAATTACTTTGGTTCACATTACTGCTGCAATAAACACATTTTAATTGTTTATTAATAAATATTAAGTTTTAACATAGATATAGGTGATCTCTAGTGCGGCTTATAGTGAGCTTTTCTTTATCTTTTTGATAAACGTAGTAGATGCATCACTTGCAAACATCTGGAGGTATCTAACTCCATTACATCTTCTTCCAATGGAGGAATCCATCCAGTGCAGGGCAATATAAATTGCTTAACCAACTTTGTGGTTTATGCCATCACATGCCCATGTGGGCTACAATACATTGGCCGGACAGCTAGAGCATTGAGCACTAGGTTCCTGGAACATCGTAGGAACATTATACACGGGCTACAAACGCATAGCCTGTCACGACATTACCAAATAAAAAAACAATCAAGATCCAAAGACACTAAGAACGTAAATGGTAGATCTAATATAAAGTAAAAAGAAACTGAAGATCACACAAAGCCTAAAACCTACGCGAAACCTACTGGATCTACGTCCTAAATACTCTCAGTCCGTCCGGTTTAAATGACTGCATAGATATCAGCACGGTCATATAATGAATGACTTCAACTGGGTCCGCTATAGAGGTCATTCCTAAGAATGTCTATTACTCTCCCTATATACTCTAAGTCTTTTTCACACATATGGTTCACTCCATGGTCTATAGTCTTCTTTCAACAACACATAACTATTATTATGGTATAGTACTATTGGTATACCTTAATTATAATTATATTTAACCTATTCACATAGAACTCACCACACATATATAAATATATCATATAATTTCGTTATTTCTAAAATATAATTGAATAAAAATCACTTTTATGTCATTTACACATTTGAATTTATTATTCAAATTTTAATTAAACATGCACACTGATATTAATTTGGTTCACAATTCATTTTTTCTAATATATCACTAGCATAGACACTAAATAATTATTTATTATCAACCTTGTTAAAAAAAATATAAGTTCACTATAGATAGATCACAATAAATTCCTTGTCCAGTAGCTGACAAACACTGGCCGATGGTGCATTTACTTTCATTTTGGTTTACACGTAGGCTTTTGGATACAAAGTCAAAGCGAACAATGTCTCCTGTTTCTTTCCTGTATGTTGGGGATATTTATTAAAATAATATTACACACTATATCAACTATATCCCTTTTGTCTGTAAATAGAATGTAATATATAATATCACCCTCTATTTGAGGTTGATTACAAACATTAGATACAGGTCATAATTTCGTCCACTTTAAATTATTATATCTGAAACACTTTTCAATGTTTTTATCTATCTTCTTCACTATCTTTTTCTCTATCAATCTTGCTAAATTACTTTTCATTATGGATCCAAATAGCCCTGGTTTTGGGTATATTATCCATTCAAACATGATGGAGCATTGCCCAGACATTAAGGATCTATCATTTACTATAGACTAATATATATTAATGTCATGTATTGGTGGTCACCTGTGGCACTTATCCTCCAGCCATTATCCACATCAGAGTCAATTGCAATTATTAATTGTCCTAGTCTGTAAGAATAAATAAAATCAACCAATATCCCAGTACTATCAGTAAATTAAACACCTGGGAAATAAATTAGTAGGGTAAATCATTCCTATTTTATTTTGCATAAACATAAACATCTATTGCTAACAGACATGGATAAAATCCTTTATTCTTGTCATTTTATATTTAATGTTCATACACAATTAGGTTAAAACAATGGTCAACTACAAATGGTTGATTTCATATGTAAAATATATATTGCTGCCTTCGTATTTGCAATTAGTAATTAATTGTAATTAATTGTAATCATGTGTTGCACTAGAAGTATTAAATGAATTGATTGACTTACATATGTATAAATAGCATGACGCACTTCCGTCATACATCCCCTGATGAAATCACCCTAAGAGTGAAGAAACGCGTAGGGAGGATTCTATACTGGTATTTAAAACAGTTTTTTATTATAGTATTCATTCGCAGCCCTTCTGACTCTGGTTGCTGTGCCTGGACACGGCCAGGACATTTGGAACGTGCCGGTCTCTGTAGCTAACAGCGGGACTATACAGTCACTAAAATACATCTGGTTTGTGTAGAGGGCGCGCTTATACTTCCGGGTTAGAGCCCCAGTAGCGATCTCCACCAGATGGTTGCGGGAAGACCGGGCCCCATTTCTTACGAGAGCGGCTAGCCAGCGAAGGTACAGGTACAGGTTAATCTCCTGGTGTGGACTTTAAAGGACTGAGTACCTCGCCCGTTATTTCATTGTACGGGGACATTTATCCACGATCCTGGCATCCAGTTTACCAAAGAGATTGTTACACTTCCGGGTCACGGCTCCAGAGGCATGCACAGTTCCTGCACTCAGTGAAGACGGCCGAAGCAGCTGATATCTTCCTGGGGAGAGAGCATACACCAGCGGAGTGATAGCAGCACATGGAGGCGAATGAGTATACTCATTACATGCTTTTATTGATTATTTGTTTGTGAGTGCATTTATGTTGGACCTAATCCATTTTTATTAAAAGTGTATTTTTCATGTTGCACTAGGATCGGGCGCTTTCTTTTCTTGTTGTTCACAGATTTATGGGAGGTCGTTGGTCCTTGTGGAGAGCTGCCAGATCCTATTTTTGAGCCCTTTTTTCCTATTTACATTTTTGTATTTTTCAAAATATTTTTCATTTTTTGCATTTTTATTTTTATTTTTACTTATATTCATTTTTATCATTAAAAAATCATTTGCTTTTCACATTTATGCCACTATTATACATGTAATTTTAATAGTGTTTTGAGGTCTCAACTATTTTAGCTTTAATATACAGTATATTAGTCTAGAATCACACACAATCTTTGTAGCATGTTTAGTGAATACCAGTATAAATTCAGCTATTGAATTTATATTTACTTTATGTATAGTCGATCATTTATGCTAATCAACAGTGCTTACTAGTACCTATACACTTACATCATTAGTACCTGTTGAGCGCAGTCATTTTTTTGTGTGTAAATTGTCTAACGTCAACGTTTGTTCTGACAGCAGCATAACAGGTACATTTAGGGAACTCAGATTATCTGTAAATATGATGTTAAGTAGCAAGGAACGATTAGCAAGAAGGCAGCAATATATGGCCACTACTGAAATCAATCTTGTAAAAGAAATGGAGGATGAGGACAATGGTGTCATCAATATAGATTTAAAAGCCAAGTTCTATGGGCTAGAGAAATTGGCAAAGGAGGAAATGAAGCATTGGCTTGATTTATTGGCTTTACAAAAATATTTGGACAAAAAGTTGGTTCCAAGGGGCTTGAGAGTCCTAAAAAAACCTACGTTTGAAACTAGTAAGGAATTCACAGCCAATTGGAACCAAACTTTAGAAAATTGTTCATTCGCACTTATAAGACTCCTTATTTCCTATCGGGAGGATAGGCTATTAAGTCTAGAAAAAGAAATTGAAGAATTGCAAGAGTCAATTACCCCTTATATTGATAGTGAGGAATTTAAGGAGTTAGATAACCTGGTGTCAATGAGAGTTCTAAAATATGAGGAGGATATTCTAGAGAGGAAAGACAACAAATTTGAAAGAGATGTTGTTGATTATGCAACAGATAGGGTGCGTAATTGGAAAAGAAATAAGAGAGACAATTCCCAGCACTATACCCCACATAGATATGGACGGAAAAATAGTAGAAAAAGAGAACAGAGTAAAGAACAGAGTAGAGAACAAAACTACACACATATAGAGAAACCAAAAGTTTTCAAACATTTTGCCAGAACTGACAATAGGGATAGAAAAGGACGTACTAGTACTAAGATTAGTTCTCCTCAACCTACACCTATTGAAAATAGATTTGAGATATTGGAAGTTGAAAGACCACTAGGAAGTTTAGAAAGTAACATTCCTGACAAAAAATCCACTAGTGGTACTATCCCAAAAATACAGAAAAAAGATGGAATTAAACCTTCCTATAGTAAAGATAAGAAAACTGTTTCTCATACTGACTCTTTTTTAGAGATGGTGAGCCAACACGAGGCTCAGGAGAAAAAGGAGAAAACCTAGCCTCTATGGATTCAAACAACGCCATCAACAACACCGCGCAGAAAACGAGACACCGAGGAAGAAGAGGAGGGAAACAGCAGCAAAGAAAGGAGACAAGCAAACTGAGACTTTTGACGCCAGAGTCACGGTATTTTCAATCTGTCTAGTTTTGTGCTATCGGCTCATCATGTGTCACTACTGGCTAAGGGTCTTTCATTTGCACCGAGCAGCACACCAAATAAATTCAATCTGTTCGTTGATCTAAATAGATATATAAGAAAGATCACCCTTATGAGGCATTTTGCCATTAAAAGCAAAGAAAAAGAAGTGCTATTCAATACACAAGAGAAAGAGTGTATTAGACTTATGACATCCCAGCTATCTGTGCAGTCACAAAATCTGAATATACGGATGCCAACTGGTACTAATAGGATTGTAAATTCCGACAATAAAACCATAGTTCCAGACCTTGATATTTTTACCCAACATTTTACGCAGGATCCATTGGAGCCAATGGCCACTATAAATGATGTAGCCTTGGTACATATTGAATCTACTATTGTACATTCCCCATTTGTCCCAAGATCCACATTTTTTCCCTACTTATCCAAAGGTGGATTTATAGAAACATTCTATACCTTAGTCCTACGAGATTTTGAGAAAATGTGTGAAGAAAAATCTACTTTAAAAAGGAAAAATCTCGATCCAAATGAACAACGGGCTCTAGAGGAAATGAGCCAAAATAAAAATATAGTTATAAGACAAGCGGACAAAGGGGGCGGAGTAGTTCTGCAAAATAGGGAGACCTATGTAATGGAAGCGTACCGCCAATTAGATGATAAGACCCACTATATCACACTAGATGGAGATCCTCTAATCGAGTACCAATTACAGTTAAAAACTTTATTGTTAGATGCACAAATGCAGAGTATAATTAGCTAATCAGAATTTGAATTCCTCTATAAACGCCATCCAAGAACACCGGTATTCTACCATATACCGAAAATACATAAAGACATAAATACACCTCCAGGAAGACCCATAGTATCGGGTGTCGAGTCGATGACATCTAGCGTGTCCCAGTATGTAGATTACTACCTACAACCTATTGTGGCAAATTTAAGATCACATATTAGGGACACGCTGCACGTCATCGACTTGATTTCACATATCACCTGGAAGTCTACATATATTTGGGCCACGTGTGACGTGGCCTCTTTATATACCTGTATTAATCATGTTAAAGGTATAGAGGCGATTAATCAAATACTAGAGACAGATACTAAGTTAGATTATATACAAAGAGAGTTCATTCTGAAAGTTATTAGATTTATTTTAGAACATAATTATTTTTTATTTGAGGATTTATACTATCTGCAAATCTGTGGAACGGCCATGGGCACGAAGTTTGCCCCCAGTTACGCAAACCTATACATGGGGCTGTGGGAAAGCAACCATGTGTGGGGGAATGCGAGACTGGGGGCTGCACTCGTGTTCTATGGCCGTTTCATTGATGACCTGCTATTTGTGTGGGACGGTGCCGAACATGAACTTTTGGACATCTTTTCCACATTCAATGACAACAATATGGGTCTAAAATTCACATCTGAAATAAATAATACTACCATTACATTCTTAGATCTGGAGCTCAGTGTAAATAGTGACAATAAGATCATCACAAAAACTTTTTTCAAAAAAGTGGCAGCTAATGGATATATACATAATAACAGCAACCATTATGGCAAATGGCTGGAAAATATCCCCCGGGGCCAGTTTTTGAGGGTCCGGAGAAATTGTTCTCTTGACTCGGACTATCTGGCCCAGGGGGATATCCTGGTCAATAAATTTATCAATAAGGGATATGATAAGGACATCATTAAGAACACGTTTCAACAGGTAGGAACATTGGAAAGGAACACATTGTTGGATAAGAGTAAAGCAAATATTGGGATCAATAGAAGAGTAGAAAACACTAGGGGACACCAATTTGAGGTACCCTCATTCATTACTCAATATAATAATTCTTTCTCTAAAATAAAATCCATTTTAAACTCTCATTGGAGTATATTGAGAAATGATCCCATAATTGGAAATCAGCTTCCCATAAAGACACCAGTGGTTTTCAAAAAAGCCAGAAATATTAAATCCATTCTAGCACCAAGTAGACTGAAAAGTTTAGAAACTGCCTGTGAACAAAGCAATCATTTAAATGGTAATGTTCAGTGTAAACGTAGTAGATGTCAATGACATAATATTGTAGCTAAATCACTACCACCTCTAGTATAATTATATAGTTGTGGGACACTCCAATTGACAATAGTGGTTTTTGATCTACACTGTCAGTTTCTATTAGGTACACAGTTAACCTCTCCGTTTTTATTTCAATCATTTTAATTACTTTGGTTCACATTACTGCTGCAATAAACACATTTTAATTGTTTATTAATAAATATTAAGTTTTAACATAGATATAGGTGATCTCTAGTGCGGCTTATAGTGAGCTTTTCTTTATCTTTTTGATAAACGTAGTAGATGCATCACTTGCAAACATCTGGAGGTATCTAACTACAGTTTACTGCTGTTTCTGGTGCGTAAATACCTGTGAGAGTCCAGGAGAGCTGAGTGGGCCGCAATGGTGTAGGGAACATGGCAGGCTTTTGTAGAACGTCAATGTGCACTCAGGGTGTCAGCGCCTCCAGCTCCAGTGGGCTCCAGGATTTCCAGAGTCAGTACCCCAATAGGGCAGATTTCATCCATACCCCTATCACACAGACTGATAACTCAGGCCGGGTTATATAAAAAGGGATGATTTATTGGTAGCAGCCACTGCTAGCAGTACAGCGTATGCATGAGGATTGATCTGGGTCCCCAGATCTCTGGATGGTGCGTTGGTTCTCTGGTAGACTTGAGGCCTATAATCTCTCTTGCTCAGTTAGCCCATGAAGCACTGACTGATAGTCTCACTCCCAGACAGGAGCTCAACGTCTTGCTTCCTCACCCATGGATGGTGGGAGCTCAACTGCTATAATTTAGCACTTCCTCTCTGATGCACCAGAAGGGGAGGGCACAAAGTATGTACCACTATTGGCTGTAAACAGACCCTTGTGGCACCACCTCTTCAGTCACTCAGAGAGTCAGCATGAGGGGGTTCAAAGCTCTAGGATAGCCTGCCACAGCCTGTAGCTACAAAGGACTTACGTAACAGGAGGCAGAGAGGCAGTCTGGACCAGCCATGGCTACTTTCAGATGTCGTAAGAGTTCCTTCCACAGTGATGGAAAAAAAGCTAACTATATATCCCCTGCAATTATTTATGTTTTGCGGGAGGATCGGAACTGAGCCACGATTGAACCGCGCCTGCAAAAATGTTTATTTTAGCATCAGTCATAGTACTCTGCAGTAATGATAGGTGGCGCTCATGTGCCTTTAATCTAAATGCAATGTAACCCATCCCTTATTCCTGTTAGTTTCGTATGAAAGTATATCCCATTTATTTCAATGTAACCCAACACATATTCCCTTAAAAACCTCAAATGACAAAAAAGTATTTTTAAAGTATGACATTTTGTTATTAGATTACAGTAAATGACAGTTTAGCGATAAATAACAAAGATTTTGTGAAATAATATAATCTTCTTTAACCTTCTTCCAAATATACAATCTTCTTCAACTGACATCTTTTTTGGGCTGTATCTTGTGCAGTTTCACCTGGAAAAAGATTGTGAGAATGTTATTTATTAATAATAGAGAAGAAATAGGTATGAGAATTACCCTGTGTGGATGTAAGGGTGCTGGTCCTGGGTTTGGCTGGAACTCACCCTTACAGGGCTATGGAGCATCCAGGCAAATCCCTCATAGAACTGGGCAATTGGGAAAGCTGTTTATGAACTTACACTGCAGTTGCTTGATGCTGCCTTCTATGCAACTCTGCCTCTATTGGCTTTCTATGCTATTTAGGGTCAGCCCTTCCCCCAGGAAGTTGCTGAGCATAATTCTTGGATTAGTTTAAGACTTCACTCCTGTAACCTGTGCTTGTCACAAGTACCTCTGCTTGGCCTGTCTCTGGCCTTCCTGTGCTGAAGCGCTGGATCCCCAGCGCTATAGCTTCATCGTTCCTGTGGCCTGTCTGCATACTCTGCTTCCAGATGCCTTCATTACTGTCATTTCCTGTCCTCTTTCCAGAGGCCATTCATAAGCTTAAGTTCCTACGCTGAAGCATTTCCTGGTACCGACCCCAGCCTGTGACCTCGACCATCGCTTCTGTCCCGTCTGCCTTGACTCCAGCCTGGATACCTTTTACCCTGCTACCTCCAACTCCGACCCGTCTACCCACGACGACGGAATCCGCAATCCGGACCTGGCTTCGTGGTCTCAGGTCAGTGTTTCTCTAGCCCCACCTCACCCCCGCTGTCTGGTCCTGGTTTGAGGCTAGCACGTCCGTTACAATATGCTCAGCCCCACAAACAAGGACCCCGCTGAGGTGGGTCTAGACATGGCCCCGCGTGAAAGACTGTTCTCTGCACTGTCCCTATCCATGGACAGGAACACGAAAACAACGATCACCACCAGTCCCCCATCTCAGCCCCTCTGCACACCGAGTTCTGCTACCAAACCCCTTGGGACACCTTTTTTGTTTTTTTTCCAATCCCCAAGCTAATGTAGCATTCCCGCAGCCCAAAGAGGAACTTTCTACGCCTTTGATTACTAAGTCAAGTTCCCCTTTTTCTGGCTTCCTTGCGTATCCGCGTTTCAAATTTGATAGTTCTAAACCCATACCTAACACATTATGCTCCCCTTGAGGCCCATTTTGCTGAGTCTAAGACCACTTCTCCTACATTTGGGGTTTCTTTCTTTCACCCACCTATCCTGTCTAAGGTTCCTACTGCTGGGTTCCCTCAGACATTTGATATTCCTGTCCTTGACTCCAAGCCTTTCTCCTTAGAGCTCCTCACAGTAATTGATTCCCCTTTTGCTGATTCTTAATCTACCAGAGATAAACTGTCACTGATTCCCTTGCAAGGTCTGAGTTTTCTGTTATTACATCTAAAGATCCAGTTTGTATGTCAAGTTTCTCTGTCTCAGAGTTCCCTGCTATGCTTGAATACCTATCATTGATTCGAAGCTTTGTTCCTTAAACTTCTCCACAGTAATTGCTAGTCCTAATGTGGTTACCAAGAACCCCACTTCAGACTACCTAGGGTAATCACTGCTGATTCTCAGACAGCCACTTTAGAGACCAGTGTATCTTTAATCATCTGAACAGATGCTTTTCAAAGCCCACCTGCCATGGGGTGCTGACCTCGTATTGATTGCCAGTACCTCAGAAGAAAGCTACATATTCAACCCAACTGTCACAGATAAGTTGGTAGGGGTAACGGAGAGAAAATGTTGGTGAGTTGCCAAAGCACCGCACCACAAAAGAGATGGTGAAGAGGGTAGATTAACAATTTTAATGCCAAAAAAGAGAGAAATTACATTGACATGTTTCGCTCAGCAGAGCTTTATCAAAGTGTATAAATCTTACCTCACACATGGGTCTACTTGTATTGTCGCCGAACCAGGAAAGGTTTCCGAAATTCGCACAAGCACACACCAACGTGATGATGTCAACCGCGTCACCATGTCAACTCCTGCAATTAAACCAAACACAATTTTATTAAACTTGTTGAAAAACAGATACAATACATTTAAAAAATGGACATAAAATGCAATAATAGGAGTATGAGACATATGAGCATGTATATATAAAATAACTTAAAAAAATCCTATTATATCCATAGAAAAAAATAATATATATATATATATATATATATATATATATAGTCACAAACGGCTCCCTTTATGTATTATGCCACTTGCCCAGGCTCTTCGCGACACAGTCTTCTAGGGTTTCATTTATAGAAAAGGGGGACAACACGTGTATACACACAAAGGACACTCAGCCCTCAACCTTCAGCGGTTTATTTCTCCAGTATTGACACTAAACATTTTTAAACACCGTCACTTTAAGAACAAACAAAATCATAAAAATAAACATCTACTCCGCTGAGACGGATGAAACGCGTAGGGTCACGTGGTAGAGGCATCTACGGTGGTCGAGCAGCTCAGACGCCAGAGCTAGGACATCAGTTCCGGATCTCTCTGCTCTCTGACTGTGGAGAGTTCGTGTGCAGCCGTACGATCGAGGAGTTCCATCCGGGTCCACGGAGAGAGTTTGGAGCGGCAGCAGCATCAACATCTACATCCATTTGCAGAGATTACAACCGCTTGCAGACGGAGAAAAACTATGACAGTGTGACGTCGGCTTGGTGCATGGGCTGGTCCCATAAAATGCTTTTAACTTATTGAGAAAGTGCGAGTTGGCAATTGTCGTTACATGGCGAATTAAACCTTTTATCACTGATTTTATACAAGGATCGGGCGCTTTTTCTTTTCATTTTTTCTAATAGGTATCGTGGGAGGTTGGTGAGCCCAAGAGAAAAGCAGCCTGGACTTTATTCTTTTCAGTAAGAAGGACTCATATGGACATTTAAGTATATTTCATTTTTTATTGATTTTTTCATTGATTTTTTATTCATGTTGCATATGTTATTCTATTTTTTTGGAATTTTTATTTTTTCTAATTTTTTTTCATTGCCATACATTTTTTCTTTTTTGTATATTTTTCGGTAATTAAGTAATATATTTTTCATATATAGATTTTTTATCTTTTATTCTTTCTTTTTGGTTCTTAATTATCCACTGTTACCTCACCACAATCCATTTGGATTTTATTTCATCATAAATAGACATCTGTGATGGGTGTATAATCTTGCTGCATGAGATCAGGTATATAGCAGTTTGGGACGTTGGACCTTTTGGTGGCACAATAAATTGCACCCTCAGAAAGACCGTGTGCCTGCATCCATTTCCTTGCTGATTACCTTTGGGATGTCTGGACCTCACTGGACACAGTGCACCGGCAGATAAGTACCCCCCTCCAGCACCTATTAGCGGTGTGCATGCCCCAGCTTGTACCCGACTCCCCTCAGCTTGTGGTTGCTGCAGGGACAGGCCCATAGCTAGGGACACTGTCCCTATAGTACCTTGTGGACACCGGGTTGGTACCGAGTACACTTTGGGTGCTATAAAAATAAAGATATACATACAGTACAACAAGGTTCTTATGGTGTAACTGATTTTTTTATCTCCCTTAATAAAAGTTACATGGTATTAACTGAAACCCTACAACAGACAAAGAACATTTCAAATATTTGTGTGTAAAAAACATTTTAATAAAATATTTGTATTGTTAAGTACTTGTACAGGAGGGCACCGGGCATGCAGCTGGTTCTGCTCTAAGGGCCCGCCGCAAAGCGAAAATCTCCGGAAAGCGGAACCGGCGATTTTCGGTGTGCCCATGCGCAGACCGGCAATTCACCCTTCTACGCATGCGCAACCGTGGCAAACCCCCCACCCCTTCTGCGCATGCGCGACATCGGCCGGTCCGTTATGCGCATGCGTGACCTCGGATCGGCCCGTTCTGCGCATGCGCAGACATGGCGGCCCCCTTCTCAGTACCGCCGTATCACTGTGACCATCAACATAGATATTCACTGTGCCATCTGGCAGACAGATACTGAAATTGCAATTAAAATAAAATAGAAAACACCCAACCGTAGAATGTAATTTTGTATGCTTCTCGCAGCTAGCCTGCGGTAACCAAGTCTGCCCATGGGTGAAATCTCGCAGCTTGCCTTAATATCAGGAACAGTAAGTCTTGCTACATCTGTAGTCGTAATCCCAGTTTATTCTTCCCCTAAGGAGTGTTTCTATGAGGCATACCTGCTTGCACATCCATTTGTTCCTGTCCTCTGTTATCCCAATGCATAATGCCCAATAACAGTGCATCCTCCTGCTGTAGACAAACTGCTGACCCCTTTGCTAGATCTAGACAGGTTTAGCTTTCTACTCTACACTACACCTCAAGATCTTATCTTGGGTGGCTACACTGAGGTCCATGGCTTGGGCATCTCCAGCCAGATAGAACTGGAGTTACATAACTTAAATAAAGGAGAACATAGCTTACTAAAACTACAAGCAAGAACTAGCTTGTAGTTTTACACTAAACTACACTACAAAACTAGCAAGGGATGAAAGGGTGGAGCTAGTCATACTTTTTGTAACAGGATTCCTCCCTCCTCCTGGAAGACATCATATAATGGGAGGGGATAAAGTGAATCCCAAATTAGTTAACCCATTAAGAAGTATTTAACCTCTAAGGGAACAATACTAGGCAGTTCCAATTTAGGGAGACTACATATAGTCACAAGGGCACGTTTTTTTTTTGTCTAATGCCATAGTGGAGAATTATTCCAGGGCAACAGATGTTTCATCAGAAAATATTACATCCTCAAACTGTTCTCAAGTATCAAGTCATGCACGTGCTTGAAAAAGAAAATAAGGTGCGCAACTACTATTGAAGTGACGTGATAAAGTGTATTTAGATAAAATAACGTGACCTTAATTTGAGCGTCTGCAGCTGCGATGGAGGGGGGGCTCAAGGACCCCCTAAACTAGCAGATAAAAACAGAAAAGACACAGCGCACAACGCTCATGGTGCATTAAATGATATATTAACATAAACAATAAAGTACGGTGAGTAATGTGCGTACATCAAAATAATTGAACATATGCAGTTAGGGATAATGTTACCCAACGCCTCAGGAAACCGGAACACGTGTCCTCACAAGGGTTTTGGCGCTGGTACCTCGGATGCAGGATCCTAGTAGTTGAAAGGTAGGTTTAGAGTCTCTACAAAGTTCTTTTACCCACAGAGCACGAGTCCAACGTCTGCTGCTACCGCATGCAGTTCTTTGCCAGTACACAGCTCCACACCGGCTGGATTCTCTCACTCCCCTCCGTGCAAAGCACTTCCGGGTCAATGACGTCACCGCGGGGGAGATGGCTGGTAGTAGCGCCGTATAGACTCGATCAGCTCGCGTGTTGGGGTGGTGGTTAGAGGTAGAAGTTAAGAGTAAAGTTCTTGACCAGTCATCCAACGCGTTTCGAAACCCGTAGGTTTCTTCTTCAGGGAATAGAATAGAGTGGTTCCGGATGGATTATAAATACTACACAATCGTACCTCATTGGCTGAGCTATTTACACTAGCAGCCAATGGGGAAGTAGTAGAGGCGGGTCAAGAGTCCCGATTTCGCGCATCACTGATTGTCAATGGCAACAGGACATAAACATACAAAAAACTTTATTAACAACGACATATCAAAACAAACGCGATTGATGGTGGCTAAAACAAAAGGAAACAGTGTTAAAACATGATAAAAATGATGTGCCCTATGTTTTTTTATCATGTTTTAACACTGTTTCCTCTAGAGTTGGTTCTGACCCCCCCACCTCCTCACAATAAAAGGTTTTTAATCTTCATAGTAGATTGCAGCTCCTTTTTGTTTCATCGTTGCTGTGCTCCGCTTCCGGATTCCACGGACTACCTTCATCTCTGTGTTTTAAAACTGCAATGCATTTGGTTTGTCCTGTGATTTAAACCCAGGTTGGTGACAAAAGGCAGTCTGAATTAGCATGTGAATTACATGTGGATTAGCATTTCAATGCCCCAGCTCAGAAAGGGTTTCCAAGCCCAAATCTCCCCAATTTATTTCCCTTATAAGTATAAGGTTCCCCAAAGTATATTCTGTAAGGAAGTGTACTTTATATTGTGTTTTAATGTTTACTACTGTATAAGGTTCTATACCGAAAGCACAGGCATATGGAAGATGCTAGCTAGTTTGCATAGATTCCATAGTTCAGAGAGGGGGAAAACCATTTGGTGAGCAGGATGTTCAGATTGGGATGTCTTTGTTTTACTAAACACCGCGGAGCCAGGGAAAAAACGGCCCTGGATGTCAGAACTGATAAGCAAGGTTTCTATTGGCAAGTTTTGAATTTATCCCTCCTATCAGGGAATGCATAATTTCAATCCCTGCTTTAATTGGCTATTACACTCCTCAATGATTTAGATAGGAATTCAGCCTATATAAGAACGTGCAGTAAAAGCATCTCTCTCTCTTTTTCCTGTTGGAGATCTGAAGACAAGCAGCTGCTGGCAGGCCTCTCACTTCTGATGCTTCTGTGAAAGAGCCATTCACACATGGAAGCATGGGGTGGCCTAGCCAGAAGGCTGGATTTCGGTCCAGGAGCCCAGAACCTAGGTCCTATCAAGGTAAGCCTTTGCTGAACAGGCGCCTTGCAACTAGGAAAGGGTAGATCTCTTCCCCAGATCCCCGTAAGTGTGTATATTGTCTGTTCCTTGTATTTCTGTGTGTTTCCGAGGTCTTGTCCGAATAAACCGCAATTTATTTTACTGCCTGTTTTGACTTGTGACTGATCCCTTAAATATAAATGTGTATTTGGCATGCCCTCCCGTGACAATGACATTGGGCACTATTGCTAAGCCTGCATCTACAAGCACTCCTAAATCCTTCTCCATTAAGGATTCCCCCAATATATCTCCATTTAATTTGTAAGTCGCCTTTTTATTCTTGCATCCCAAATGCATAACCTTACATTTATCTGTATTAAACCTCATCTGCCATTTACCTGCCCACGTTTCCAGTCTCTCCAAGTCCTTCTTTTTTTCTTTTTTTTTCTTGAATATATCTTTTTTTATTCAGGTGTATACATTTACAAGTCATACATATAGGTACATGTATTGGTTTTCCCGCCGCGTTACATACGTATACACACGTTTATTTGTTCTATACATATATACCTCTATACAATCATGTATCACATAAAATATATAGAGAGAGGCTGCAGATGTTTTGTATCATTTTCTGCTATGGACCCTTACAGTGGAATCTTGGTAAGTATCACCTGATTTTTCCTTTTTCCTTTATAACTTGGACTTCTGGAAGCCCTGGAGCACTCCGTCAAAACTGGGAGCGCTTAATAAACTAATCGCCAACAGGCGATAACATTATTTGGATCTTCTCTATCTATTTTGTTTACTATGATCAATTTGGTTTCTGTTTTTGGATTATGGATTTTAATAAAGTTGTTTTATTTCTTTCTTTGAGGTGGGGGGGGGGTCTATTTTTAGGAGTGTTCTTCTACTTCTGGTATCTCGTGGAATTTAGTCTGGTCCTTTTTTGGGAAGGATATTATGATTAGGTTCCATTTATTTCGGAAGTTAGTCCCTGAAATGTTTTCTCTCTGGTTTTCATTTATTTTGTCTATGGTAATGAGCTTGATTAAAAGGGATTTAATTAGTTCCATATTTGGGGCTTCTGGTTCCAGCCATTTCATCATGATCGCCTTCCCAGCAGTTAGGAGGATCATCTCTGTTGGAAGGAGTGCTTTGTTATTTCTATTTATCCTAATTTGCCATGGTTCCGTATTAGCGAATAGCATGGGTAGCGGGTGTTTTTCCCATTCCACCTTTGTCACAGTCTTGATACATTTTAATATTTGATCCCAAAACATTGAGATTTTCTCGCATTCCCAGAAGCAGTGTTTGAGGTTAGCCCTCTCTTGTCTACATTTGGGGCATTTAGTAGTGTCCACGTCTACATTTTTCACCTGTCTCATAAAAGGGATATATGCTCTATGCATGATTTTGAATTGCATCTCTCTCCAGCTTTCAGAGACTATTATTTTACGAGTTCTAGTATATCCCACCACCAGGTCTTCCATTGTCTGCACTTCCTTAAAGTCTTGTTGCCAGGCTTTTACATTTTTGCTGTTATTTTTTTCCATTTCCTTGTCTCTGATTAATTTATATATTTCTGCTAAGGAGTGTTTGGGGGTCTTATCCTGCATAAAGTGGCTGTCAAAGGCGTTATGTTTCAAAATATGTCTTTTATAGTCGTGGAGGCTTCTGCTATAATTTAACAGTTGGATGTATGAGTATATTTGATTCTCAGGGAGATCATATTTAGTTGCCACTTCTTGGTAAGACATAAAGTCCTGTTTCTCCTCATTAATAATATGGCCCAGGCATTTAATCCCTTTTTTAATCCCATATATAGAAATTTTTGTTGTCTTTCCCTGGGGGGAACCTATGGTTTCCTAGGATAGGTAGAAATCTAGAGGACGAGTGAGATAAGTTGAACTTTTTCCTTGTTGCTCTCCATGTCATAACTGTGTCTCTGATTAGTACATTTGACCTGAGTTCCTGGGGTAATTTGTTCCACTCTATATGGAGGATCTCGGGTAGCGAATATTGGTCAGAGAATTGCTTCTCAATTTCTGGAGAGGAATACAACTTCCCGTCCAATATCCAGTCTCCCACGTGTCTCAGAATGCACGCCAAGTTAAATTCTCTAATATTTGGGATATTTGTTCCTCCCATTTCCGTTGTCATCTGTAATTTGTTTAGGGCTATTCTTGTTCTCTTCTCATTCCATATAAATTTATTTATCCCCTTGTTTAATTCTTTGACGTCTTTGTGTTTAAGTAAGAGGGGCAGGGTCTGTAGTGGATATAGTAATCTTGCAAAAGATATCATTTTAATAACACATATCCTTCCAAAGAGGGACAGTGGGAAGGCCATCCCTTACCTTAGCTCTTCTAAGATCTTTTTAATTACCGGTTTGATGTTGTTTTCATATAGTTTTGTCAGATCTGCTTCTAATTTTATCCCTAAATATTTTATTGGGGCTGTTGTTATCTTAATCGGTATCTTAGCTGTATCTCTGGTTCCCATTGGCTTGTTTATGTATAAAAGTTCAGTTTTGGAGACATTGATTTTGAAGTCCGCAAATGACCCGAAGATTGATAAGGCCTCGAGTATTTTTTCCACCGATTCCTCTGGGTTTGCCAGGAACAGTAGGATGTCATCAGCAAACACTGCTAGTCTCAGGTCTATTTTGCCCATCCTTATGCCCTTGAACTCAGTCATCTGTCTCAAATAGTATCCCAGCGGTTCTATTGCTAAGTTAAACAACAACGGGGACAGTGGGCATCCTTGTCTCGTCCCTCTGTGGAGCGAGAAGGGTTCTGAAATACATCCTGCCGCTATTATCTTGGCTTTTGGTTTGTTATATAGGGTATTTAAGGCCGAGGTAATGTTCCCACTAAAACCAAACTTGTCTAAAATAAAATGTACGTGGTCCCAGAGTATGTTGTCAAATGCCTTTTCGGCATCTATAGCGACCACAGCAGCGTTTTTTATCTTGTGTTTCTGTGCCCAGAGGATAGCTGAAATGACCTTTAGAATATTTTTAACTCCTGATCTTCCCTTTATAAAGCCCGATTGGTCTGGGTGAATGATAGATGGAAGTATTTTAGCCAGTCTATCTGCTATTATTTTTGTAAAGATTTTAATGTCTTGGTTTATCAAGGAGATTGGCCTATATGACTCTGGCAGAAGAGGGTCTTTCCCGGGCTTGTGAATAATTTTTATGTGGGCCATTTCGCTTGAAGGTAGGGCGCCTTTCCCTTCTAGGAGTATCTGGAACGTGTTTTTCAGTGGAGCGTTTATGTCTTCCTTGAGTATTTTGTAGTACTCTCCTGACAGACTATCCGGTACAGGGGCCTTAAAAGTCTTTAAATTACCTATAGTATCTGCAAGTTCTTTGGGTGTTATAGGGGCGTTAATGTTCGCTAGTTGGTCTGCATTGATTTTCGGGATATTAAGTTTTTCAAAGAACCTATTTCTATTTGCTATATTGATAGATCCCTTTTCGTATAGTTTTTCATAATATTTTTTAACGATAAAGCTTATGTTTTCTGGGTCTGTGGTTATTGCTCCCTTTAAATCTTTTATTTTCGCAATAGGTTTTATGTTTCTATATCCTCTCATGAGGTCCCCAGGAGTCTACCTGATTTGTTCCCATGGTTGAAGAATGTGGTCTCTCTGGCTGTGTTTTTCCTGATTTCTTGATTTTCTAACCAGATTTCACATGCCGCTTTCTTCTGCCAGTAGTTCTCTCTATTACTTTGGGAGTCTTTCATCTTAAGCATTTTATAAGCTTGCCCTAGCTCCTTGTTTGCCAGATTAAAGCCTTTGTTGGCTTCCCTCTTGAACCTGCTGACGTATGAGATAATTTGGCCCCTCATGGCTGCTTTTGAGGTTTCCCAAAATAGTATTGGCTCGGTCTTGTGGGCTTCATTATCAATTTCAAACTCTCTCCACTTATTTCGTTAGGGAATTCTCTGAATTTTCACTTTGCTAAATAGTTTGGGATTCCAATGTTGGGTTCTCATATCTATTCATTTTTAATTTCTATAAATATGGGAGCATGATCCGAGATTACTATTGGGAGGGAATGGAGTGGGTGGGGGGTCTGAGGGAATGGGGTTTGGGTTAACACAGGTAGAGGTTTCCTTTAGATCCCTTAGCATCTTATGCATTTAACCTTATATCTAAAACAATGTATTGGTTACAGTAACTTTGGTACTTTTTCTTCACAGTTTTTGTTCGTCTATTCCGCATAATATGACAGTGATTATATATATTATTAGGATTGGGTAGGGGGGGAGGGGGTAGTTTTGGTGAGGAGGGGGTAGTGTAGTGTGGGGTAGGGGGTGGTAGTGGGGGGGGTGGGGGGAATGGGTTGGGTGCTGCGGTACGTGGTGGGTTACACAGATAGAAGTTGCCTTTGGCTCCCTTAGCAACTTTTGCATTTTACCCTTATTTCTATAGCAGTGTCTTGGTTACAGTGACTTGTGGTATGTTTTTCTTACAAGTTTCTGTTTCGCCTCTATTCAGAATAATATTATGGCAGGGATGCAGTAATTTGGGAATTGGTAGGGGGGGGTAGTGGTAAAGAGGGGGGGGCGAGGGTACACACAGGAATATAATTTCCTTTGCTCTATTACATCTTTAGCATTTAGCCTTGTATCACTGTAATGTTTGCGATAGCTTGGTACATTTCCTTACATTTGTTGTCTATTCGAACCACCACATCCGTGGTTTATGACGGGGTGGGGGGTGAGGGGTGGCTGGGTGGGGGGCGGTGGGGGCTTGAGGGGGGAGGGGAGGGGAGGTAGTGGTGAGGAGGGGTTGGGGGGGAGATTAGTAGTAAGGAGGGTGTGTGGGTGGGTTGTTGTGGGGAGTGGGTAGGGTGGGTGCACGGGTTAGCACCGGTGGGATTTTTCTTTTGCTCCCTTTGCAACTTTGGGGGGGGGGGGGGTGAGGGAAGGGGGGGGGGTGAGTGAAAGGGGGGGGGGGGAAGGGGGGGGGGTGAGGGGAGGGGGGGATGGGGGGATGGGGTGGGGCATGAAGGGATGGGGGGGAGGGGAGGAGTGGGTGGGGGGGTGAGTGGGGGGGTGGGTATGTGGGCGGGAGGGAGGGGGGGGGGGAGGTGTGTGTTGCGTGGTGGCGTGGGGGGGCGGGTTGTGTATATGTGCGTGGATGGGTGGGGGGGGGATGGATGGTGAGAGGGAGTTGTGGGAGGGTAGATCGGGGATTATGTAAGGCTGGAAGGTGTACTGTCTCGGAGGGTGAAAGTGTGCAAACTGGGGGGAATGTTTCTCCCCTGCCCTGCACGGGCTGGTATATGCAGCAGCCTATCTCCCCCTCCCCTCGCCCCACCCCCCAACGGCCCGAGTCCGCCTCCGTCACAGCGGGGTTTCAGCGGCAGTCCCGGCAAGGGCACATCTCGGCGGCAGGCACACTAGGGCACCCGGGCGGACTCAGGAGGACCGGGAACGGTCCCGGGGGGCCACAAAGGACAACCGGAGGACCCCGCAGACCGCGGCATCCCTCCGACCCCACTAAGTACCTGACACTTCGGGCTCTCTCGTCCGCATGGGGGAAGGAGGAGGCGGGGCCCACACCGAGGCATCCCGATCCCCCGGTGTCCCAGATCTCCGGATCACCGGGCAAAAAAGTGAGTGGTGGTGGCAGGGGGAGGAGCAAGTTTTCCTCGCGGTCCTCACACTGCTCAGGCAACCCGCCGGGGACAGGACGTGTCTTCGCCGGAGGATCGCCGGTCACCGGGGCCGGGGAATATCCCGGGTCGGAAGAGGGCAGCCTTCTCCTCAGGGCCAGGGTTCTCATCACTCTCGTCACGCATCCAGGCGAGGTCTCACTCCAGCGGCTCTCAGGGCACCCAGATGGATGTGCACGCTACCGGTTGGGGGGGGGGGGGGGGGGGGGGGGGGGGGGGAGGACAGGAGAAAGGAGATGGTAGAATTGAGTCTCATCTGCCGCTGCCCCGTTGGTCGTTCTGATCTTCAGCTGGGACCCCCACGAACAGCTCGGCCTTCTGGTGGGAAGTGAAGAATTTTACACCCTCTTCAGTGAAGATCTTTAGCGTGGCCGGGTAAGTGAGGGCAAATTTTCTTTTTTGATTGTATAGGGTGGTGCATACTTTCCCGAACTCTCTTCTTTTCTGGGAGACTAGCATAGAAAAGTCCTGGAATATCATTAGCCGGTTCCCTTCGTAGTCTAGTTGTTGTAGGTCCTTGAAGGCTCTGATGACATTTACTTTGTCATTATAATTTAGGAACTTAGCAATTATGGGTCTTGTCTGGAGTTCTGGCTCTCCCCTATTTGACCTATTCTGTGTACTCTCTCGACTTTTAGGCTGTGGTTTTTGCTTGTGATCTTGAGCTTGTCCGGCAGCCATTTTTCACAGAAGTGGAGGAGATCACTTTTTCCGATGATCCGTAGATTATTTCTTCTGGAGCGATTTTCGAGATCGTCCATTTTTTCCTCAAGTATTTTGGTTTTTTTCTGCAGTTCTTCCAGGTTTTTTGTTAAAGAGCCCAGGGTCTCTTCCGTGTGCTCACTCTGTTCTCTACCTCCTCCACTCTGCCTGCGTGTATTGCGAGATCACTTCTAAGATCTTTAATGCCTTGCCTAATCTCTGCTGAGTTTGCCTCCAATTTAGGTAAGAGTTCTTTCACAACAGTTTTAGCTATTGTGTTGTAATCTATATTTAAAGATTGAGTCTGGGTGTTTGGGGTGTCACAGTCTCTCACTTAGATCAGGTCCCTGACCCTCGTGGCTGTCAGCCATTTTCTGAATCTCTTTCTTCTTGTCCCTCTTGTCTGTCTTTTGGGCTTTTGAAGTCATCTCTTTCGATTTGGATAGATATTTCTCCATATATTGTAGTCCAGTTGTACCTCTTCTCTGGTGGTAATTTGCTGTAGGTAATTTCCGTTTTTTCTAGCAGTTACTTTGCACTTCTCCTCAGGAGCCAACGGAGCTAATTAGGATTGTGCCTCACTGCTCTGGCGCCACACCGGAAGTGATCCTCCAAGTCCTTCTGAAGAGAAATTACATCCTGCTCTGATTTTATTACCTTACACAATTTAGTATCATCAATAAACAAGTTAAAAAGCAGGGGTCCCAGTACCGATCCCTGAGGTACTCTACTCACGACTTTAGCCCAACCTGAAAAAGTTCCATTTATGACAACCCTCTGTTGTCTGTCCTTTAACCAGTTTTCAATCCAGGTGCATATATTATTACTGAGTCCAATTTTCTTTATTTTGTACACCAACCTCTTGTGTGAAACCGTATCAAAAGCCTTTGCAAAATCTAAGTAGACCACATCAACTGCATTACCCTGGTCTAAATTTCAACTTACCTCCTCAAAGAAACAAATAAGGTTAGTTTGGCAAGATCTATCCTTCATAAATCCATGCTGACTATTACTAATAATTTTGTTTTCCATTAGGTATTCCTGAATATTATCCCTTATTAAACCTTCAAGTAGTTTCCCTACTATTGAAGTCAGGCTTACAGGTCTGTAATTTCCCGGTTGTGATCTACAGTAGCTCCCTTTTTAAATATAGGCACCACATCTGCTTTACGCCAATCTTGTGGTACTGAGCCTGTGGAAATGGATTCCTTGAATATTAAATATAATGGTTTTGCTATTACTGAGCTTAACTCCTTGAGAACTCTTGGATGAATGCCATCGGGACCAGGTGCCTTATTTACTTTAATTTTTTCAAGTCGCTTATGAACTTCTTCCTCAGTTTACCAATTGTTCATTAATATGGAGGTTGTGGCTTCCTCCTGCGGCACTACTATTGAACTTGATTCTTCCCTGGTAAAAACTGAGGCAAAGAATTTGTTTAATACCTCAGCTTTTTCCTTATCTCCAATAATCTGCCTACCCATCTCACACTGAAAGGGCCCTATATTTTCTTTTCTCATTTTTTTGTTATTAAGGTACTTAAAGAACTTTTTAGGGTTGACCTTACTTTCTATTGCAATCCTTTTTTCATTATCCATTTTTGCTAATTTGATTGCCCTTTTGCAATTTTTGTTACATTCCTTATAATTCTGATACGATGTCTCTGTCCCTTCTGACTTAAAGAATCTAAACGCCTTCCTCTTCTTGTCCATTTCCTCCCCTACATGTTTATTTAGCCACATTGATTTTGACTTATTTCTTTTATACTTATTACCCAAGGGTATACACTGATAAGTGTGCTTTTCTAACAATGTTTTAAAGACTGCCCATGTATCTACATTTATCCCTGCAAAAACATCATCCCATTGTATTACTACTAGATTAGACCTCAGTTTATAAAAATCTGCCTTTCTAAAGTTTAAGGTCTTTGTTGAACCCAAGTAATCTGTTTTTTGATAATTTATTTCAAATGAGACCATGTTATGATCACTGTTATCCAAATGTTCCAGGACTTGAATATTTGTTATTACTTCTACATTGTTTGATATGACCAAATCCAGAACTGCCCCTCTCCTGGTTGGTTCCTCAATAATTTGGGTCATATAATTGTCTTTAAGCACCCCCAAAAACCTGTTTCCTTTTGTTGTAACGCTAATCTCATTGCCCCAGTCTATGTCTGGATAATTAAAATCCCCCATTATGCAAACATGACCCAGTTTTGATGCCTTCTCCATTTGCAAAAGTATTTTAGCTTCCCCAATCTCACAGATATTTGGTGGTTTATAGCACAGTCCCACAAACATTTTCTTTATACTTTTATCTCCACTGCTAATTTCTATCCACAAAGTCTCTACATTTTCATCATTCCCTTCATAGACATCATCCCTTATAATAGGTTTTAGATCCGGTTTAACATATAAACATACTCCACCTCCCCTTCTATTTGTTCGATCCTTCCGAAAAAGAGAATAACCCTCTAAATTAACTGTCCAGTCATGAGTTTCATCCCACCATGTTTCAGTAATGCCTATGATATCATACTGCTCCCTTGCAGCTATTAATTCAAGCTCCCCCATTTTATCTGTCAGGCTTCTTGCATTAGCAAGCATGCATTTAATTTTTTTTCAGCCTGCACTATTATCTTATCTGCTCTTCCTTTCTGCTCCCACTTGGTTTAGTCTTTAGACGTTTTCTAGTATTATCTGTATTTACTATGGGTGTCTCACTGCTTGTCAAACTTGCACTTGTCCCCATTCTACCTCCATACCACCTTGTATCCTCATCTTTCCATTTAGTTCATTATCTGTTTCATCCCCCTCCCCCCTCCATCCTAGTTTAAAATCTCCTCCAACCTTTTTAGCATTCTCCCCCCTAGCACAGAAGATCCCTCTTCATTGAGGTGCAATCCGTCCCTAGACTATAGATGGCACCTCTCAGAAATGGAGTCCCAGTGCTCTAAAAACCCAAACCCCTCCTTCCTGCACCACTTTCTTAGCCATGCATTAACCTCCCTGATCTCTGACTGTCTCCATAGAGCATGCATGTGCAGCGGTGTAACTACAGAACATCACAGGCTTTAATTAACACATCTATTTGTTCATTATCTTACAAGTGGAACTTCACCAGCCAGGGCAAACTAGTGGAAGATTGGATTTTTTGGGAAATCTTTATTATTTATGTACGTGTATACAGTAATACATATTGTTATAAAACATTTACTGATGTACACTATGTTCCTATGCTTTACAGGTAGTCCTCGTTATCCAACGTTTCACTTTACAACGAATGGCATATCCGACGCTTCACAATGCAACCCTATGGGCTGTTTTTCGACGCCAGAATGCGTTATCCAACGCCTGAAGGTGTTATCCAACGCTCACCGCCATTGATTAACATGGGACTCACTTTACAACGGTTTCACTATCCAACGCTACTTCCAGAACGGATTCCGTTGGATAACCGAGGACTGCCTGTACTTTAATAAATATGTCATAACTCAAAGAGAATGTACAGTATCTGGTCTCGTTGGTTTTCTACCATTGAACGTGTGTATGGGAAGAAGAAGGGATTATGGGTGTCTTAAAAAAAACAACTGGCAATTTTCTTATACAGTACTAGGTGAACCCATGACAAAGCACGTGAGTGCAAAACACATAGAGGTCACGTGAGGTTGCTCAGTGCGTATTTTCATTGGTTCCTATTGCTGAGCCGGGCAGTTTGACTTGATGTTTCATCAGCTGATGGAGATCGCGGTCCGGACTTTATCATCAGCTGTACTCCTGAGCGGTCCATCTCCAGCTACCCGATCTGCATACACATTAACTTATTGTAAGTTATATTTTTTGTATTTTGTTATTGCGGATTCTGTATTCTAATTTAGTCATTGCAGATTTTGTATAATTATTTTTAAGTGTAGTTGTATTTCTTAACATGTTTTTGTTTTTATAATTGTGGTCCATAAATAGTGGACTTTTTACGAAAGGATATTCATTTCCAACTGACCCTCTGCCTTTTTTTATTTTCGTTGTTTTGTTGGGACCTCTTTCGGAAGATCTCACATAGGGGACTTTAGAGGGCTCCTGCCGACGGCTGCAAGGAATTGTCAGTAACATCATTCACGCACACACACGGGACAGCATGAGCACGGATTCCATTAAACTGTATGCATGCTTGATAATGCAATAAGCCTGACAGATAAAATGAGGGATCATAAATTAATAGCTAGAAGGGAGCAATGTGATATCATAGGCATTACTGAATCATGGCAAGGTGAAACTCATGACTGAGAAGTTAATTTAGAGGGTTATTCTCTTTTTCAGTGGGAACGAGAAAATAGAAGAGGTACTAGAGTAAGTTTATATGTTAAACCTTATTTAAATCCTTTAGATGTTTATGAAGTTAATGATGAAAATGTGGAGACTATGGATATAAATAGCAGTTGAGGTAAAAGTACAAATAAAATGTTTGTAGGGATATGCTAGTGTAACCCATGTCCCCCCCCCCCCCCCCGACACATATGCTATATCTAGGGTGTATGAGGGCTGGCTACACGTGTTTGAGTGGTGCATACCTGCCGGTAACAGGAGGGCCTGAGCTTCCCGCAAAGTTGTTGGGGACACAGGACCAGGTTCTGGGGTAGTTGCCTCATTCTTTTAGTGGTGGTGCAGCGCCTCCATCCTCTATACCTTCCCTCCATCCTTTCTATACCTTCCCTCCATCCTCTATACCTTCCCAGGAGTATGGGGTAGGACCCGTACAGAAGAATAGACCCCGGTCCCAGGGTGGATGCTCCAGAATCACACAACAGTCTTTAGTAAGATCAGCAATGTCTCTCTTTATTGTCTCTAGATCGAACATAGCCTTGCAGCATACAGCCGCAACAACAACAGCAATAGCAACAACTAAAGGAAACAGGTTTTTGGGGGTGCTAAAATACATTACCCAAATTATAGAGGAACCAACCAGGAGAGGGGCATTACTGAATTTGGTAATATAAAACAATGTAGATTTAATTTAAAAAAAAATATTAAAACCAGGGAACATAACATGGTCTCATTTTAAATAAATGATCAAAAACCATATTACATGAGTTCAACAAAGACTTAAGGGCCTATGCTATAAGCGATCATTTTAAAAAATCGTCTGGCTATTTAATCCGCCAGTTTTTTGAGCGTTGCTATCAGAAATACTTGATTACCTGTGAGAGCAAAATTTCCAAAATGGGCAAGTAACCGGCGACATGATGATCGCCTCTCTAAAAGGCCAAATCCGGCGATTTTTTTCAGCTGCAGAGAGAGCTGCACAGAAAGAGACATCACTACCTGCGCACATCTCGCCAGCGATCAATTTTTTTTACATAAAATGTAATACTAGTGTAGATGAGCAGGGGGTCTCTAGAGCAGAACCGCATTGATTTCAGGTCTGGGGACCCCCTGGTTCCTTAGATACAGGCCCCGTTATGGGGTGCCGATATCACCTATGCATTTTATTCCCACGTTCACATGACGCAAGACATTTAAATGCATAGGAGATACCGGCACCCCATAACAAGGCCTTTCTCTTGGGAAGCAGATGGTCCCCGGACCTAAAATCAACGCGGTTCTGCTCCGGAGACCCCCTGCTCATCTACACTAGTATTACATTTTATATTAAAACAGCTGATACCCACAATAAACATTAAAAACACAACACTAATATCCACCTTCTCTTCCCCCACATGATTGATACCACAGGCCGTGGGTGTCCGGGGGTCCTCAGGTGGTCCCGCGGGAGTTTGGGGGCTCTTGGGTGGTCACTGCGGGGGTCTGGGGCCCTCGCGTAATTGCCGCAGGGGTCTAGGAGCCCTCGGGTGGTCCTCGCAGGTGTCTGGGGGCCCTCGGGTGGGCCAAAAAATTAATTGGCTGTCACTGTATTTATATGTACCCTCACAGATTAATACATTATCAGTCAATGGGCAATCACAAACATAAAAATAAATAAATACAACGAAAAAAACCTGGGAAAAAAAGACATTTACATACATTCAATATTTTACTTACCTTTATAAGTCTTCACCCTCCAAATCCCGTTGTATCTGCAAGCTCGACGTCATCACCCGCAACCCAACGCTATCCACCTTGAAGACCAGCATCAGGTTAAAAAAAAAATCTTCTTTCTTTTATCTTCTATCACCGTCTTCTTTCTTCATCTGTCATTATTTTCTTCTTTTCTTTAATCTTCTTTCTTCATCTGTCAATCCAAAGCCCAATGGTAAATCCAGAACAGGATGTTGTCTCGTCGGCTACTTGAGGTAAAATGAGATGTATAGGCCTTATATATGGCCTGTGAAGTCACATTTCATGATCAGATGGTACAGCTCCAATCCGATTGGACGCTGTATCATGTGCCCGCCTTTTTTTTAAGGATGTAACGTCATCTCCAAGGGAGGTACGTCACATCCTTAAAACCTCATGGCTATATCACATGGTATTACAGCCAATGGGATTGAAGACAATCCCATTGGTTGTACCATGTGCTAGGTTACATTAGTTCAAAAGGATGTGATGTCACTTTAAGGGATGATGTCACATCCTTTTGACATTGGCTGTAATACCATGTGATATAGCCATGTGGTTTTAAGGATGTGACGTACCTCCCTTGGAGATGTCACATCCTAAAAAAAAAATAAGAAGAGGCGGGAACATGATACAGCGTCCAATCAGATTGGAGCTGTACCACCTGACTTGAAAATGTGACATCACAGGCCCTATATAAAGCCTGTGACGTGACATCCTTGGGATGTCACGCCCATTTAACAGGAAGACGACGATGAGACAACATCCTTTGGGATTTACTATGGGGTTGGATTGACAGATGAAGACAGAAGATTAAAGAAAAGAAAGAAATATTGACAGATGAAGATAGAAGAAGGTGATAGAAGATAAAAGAAAGAAGAATTTTGTTACCTGTTCCGGATCTACAAGGTGGATGGCGTTGGATTGACTTTGATGAAGTCGCGGTACGAGAGCTTGCAGAAACGCCAGGATTCGGAGGGCCAACGCTTCTAAAGGTAAGAAAAATATTGAATGTATGTAATTTTCTTTGTACAGGTTTTTTATGGTATTTTTTTATTTTTATGTTTTTCATTGCCCATTGACTGATAATGTATTAATCTGTGCCCGTTTTGGGAACAGATAAATACAGTGACAGCCAATGCATTTTTTGGCAAATGCTTTTTTTCTATTGATTGTTGTTTCTTTTTCTGTTTTTTGTTTGGCTTAAATTGTTTGTAATTTGGATGGCTTGTTTTTATTTCATTTTCAGATTGTTTAGCATTTTTAATCAATTATTTATTTTGTTGGCTATTGGTTTTAATTGATGTGTTGGCTTGTGGTTTTATTAATTAATTGATTTGTTTGCTAGTGCTTTTATGTATTGAATTGCTTGTTTGGCTAGTGGTTTTATTTCTTGAATAGTTTGTTTGGCTAGGTGCTTATTGAATTGTATTCTTATGTTTTGGAATAACAGATTTTTTTTATTATTGTGCTGTTTTGGAGATGGATAAATGTTATTGATGTGGCTTACTATTAGGCTTTTTAGTTATTTTATTATTGGGGTGTTTAGGTGCTTGTGTTTATATTTTATTATTGTGTATTTTTGGCCTTCAGGCTTTTTGATTAGGTTGCCTATTGACTGCTATTGTGGCTTATGCCCATATTATATGGGCATCGTATACCACTGTTCCAATCAATGGGTACAGGGTGGGTGGTTACGTCTCCCTGGTGAGTTGCGAGGAAGGGTGGGTTAACCCCTTAATTACTGTAGCGGTTAATAACCGCTACGGTGGTTAAGGAGTTAGGGGCTATTAGATTGTATTTTGAATTGTATTGTTTCTGGCAACGGAGGACATGAACGGTGACGAGGATGAAGACGCTCTTCATCCTGGCAGGCAGGCAGGGGTAAGTGCAAGTTTTATTTACTTTATGTTGCTGGTTGATGTTTTATTTTAAATGGGCAAATGCACTATTATCCATATATGGATAATAGTAATTTTGCCCATTACTGCACTGTATGCATTGGGGATGGGGGGGGTGTTGTACTTATATCCATGTATTGCACCGGTGGGGACCACCTGGAGGCCCACGGACAACCGTCACCAACAGGGACCAACCGGAGACCCTGTGGGGCCACCGGACACCCACAGGGACCACCAGGTGGCCCAAAGACACACGCAGGAACCACCCGATGATCCCAGCCTCGGGTATCAATCCTGTGCATTTAAAAAAATGCTTTTATGTGGGTGTACGGGGAGTGGGTTGTGTATTGGTGGTTAATACATATTGTAATGTTAGCCGCTAAAGTAATGAAGTTGCCTGTAAATGCATTTTTCATGCATCTGATTCATGCCGGGGACCTGCGGTGCTGATATTAATGTGTATCAGCTCCGGAGACTCCTGGCATCAATCTGATGCAGGAAAAATGCATTTTTTTCTAAGTCCCCTCTCGGCAGCTTTTCACCACCGTCACAGCAACATTTCCAGGCGGGAGAATTTTTAAAGGAAATCGCCATTCTAGAGCCTTGATTAGCCAATAACCTACTCGAAGCTACTAGAATTGCATGAATGTGAAAACCTGCTGATAATTGGCTTACCACCGCTCGTTTAGCGATATTTTTTTTCTCGACAATTTTTTTCCCCGAAAAGTACTTTTATCGGCAATTTATCGGGAATTACGGAATAGCTGTAGGCATTTTTGGGGAAAAGACCTCGATAAGTGGTTTATCGGCGCTTATACAGTAGCATAGGCCCCTATATGTTTTGATAAGGTCTGATTCTAGGACAGAAATGTCGGCAATACGACTGTTTTTTTTTCTGCCTATATTAACATTTATTTTCCAGAGTGCCCAGCGTGTTTGCTTATATTTTAATGAATGGTTTGGCAGAGCTGTGAGATACTTTCGACTATTGACCTGAAGGCTCCCTTCTTTTTGGTTTATTTATTTGAGGGGTGAGAGAGGGGGGTTGGGCAGATCTTACTCTATTAACTGTCCCGTGATAAATATTAATATACTACCACTAAAATGTAAAAGTGGCTGCCAGATTGACATTGTCTTACACACACCACAAATCCTTTGCTAGAAAGCACAAAGCGATATGAAAGGCCTGTAGCGGTGGATAGTACTTAAAAATAATTGTGTCCTTTCATTTTTTTTTTTATGTTTTGCTACCTTTTTTAACCACTCTTCCAGCCTGAGTGCCACAAGCCCGTACCTTATTACAACTACAGTATGTTACATCCATCTCATGTTTTTACCTTATATTTTTTCGGTGCACAAGTGGGGTTGTAATGAAGAATGCCAGAATTCAAACTAGACTGATAATGTCAAATCGCTGAATTTTTCCTACTAATCGGAAATACTGTGTGGTAGAAATGTTTGTGGTATCCATTGTTCCTGAAGAAGTTGTATTCAGCTAAATGCTTGGAGTTTGTGTCCTGAGACCAAGAGGTGATCGCCAACCCATTGCCTCCATTTCCAGAAGTGATTCAGAGAGGTCAAGAGGGACGCTAGAACTTACATCGTTGGCAGTGAAACTGCTGCACACTACATACCGAATTTAGATCAAGCGTCTGAGCAGTGAAACGTAATCCAGTGCCCCCACTCATGGAAAACACTGTTGTACACTACCTGTCTCCCATTTATAATTATTATATGCACATGTCCGGTGTGCACAATGTGAGCGAGTGCAGTCTTTGGTATTTTATTTATTCCCATTTATAAAAGTCACAATCGGCGACACTATTGTCGGCATCTTCTATTATTCCATGAGATCTAGTGGTGCTTAAAAATCCACATAGATGTCCTTGAGCCTGAGAGGAGATCCCTACCTCCATTAGATCCCTGCACTAGAAGTGTTTTGATTATACCATGCTGTTTTGAAACTGGGGAAATGTGAGTTCATTCGACTTTATTTCACCCAGCATTTGAAAATCCGGTGGTAATGTATCTTACTATTTTTGTCTTTTTATTCTTCCCTTTCCGCCTGTGAAACTGCGCTCCAGTCAATAAAATGAATCGCCCTGATACTGTCAATTGCCTGATTTTTTTCTTCTAATAAACTGACATTTTGTGTATTGTATTGTATTGTATGTCTTTATTTATATAGCGCCAAAAGTGTACTCAGCGCTTCACAAAAAATACAGTGCAGGGAATTATAATAATACAATAGGTGAAGCAAAATCAGACAATAGGAAAGGAAATCCCTGCCCCGAAGAGCTTACAATCTAAGGTTTGAGGGGAATTTACAGAGACAGCAGGTGAGGGAATAAGTGCTGTAGATGGCTGTGCTTGGCCACAATGGGTGGTAGGAGTGACTGGGTGTGGGACAATAGCCATGAGTGCAGGCTCTGGGTGTGGGACAATAGCCATGAGTGCAGGCTCTGGGTGTGGACATAGCCATGAGTGCAGGCTCTGGGTGTGGGACAATAGCCATGAGTGCAGGCTCTGGGTGTGGGACAATAGCCATGAGTGCAGGCTCTGGGTGTGGGACAATAGCCATGAGTGCAGGCTCTGGGTGTGGGACAATAGCCATGAGTGCAGGCCTGGGTGTGGGACAATAGCCTGAGTGCAGGCTCTGGTGTGGGACAATAGCCATGAGTGCAGGCTCTGGGTGTGGGACAATAGCCATGAGTGCAGGCTCTGGGTGTGGGACAATAGCCATGAGTGCAGGCTATTGGGATGCCTGATTTGTGGGGCAAGATTTAAGGTTAGTCAGTATTAAATGAAAAGGTTGACACCATTAGCATGGGAGGAGATGGCAGGGAGGCATGAATGAGATCAGGTTTGTATGTCTGGCTTCAGGGAGATCCCCAGCAGCAGGAAGGAGTAGATAAAGGGTGTGAATAGAGGATTTGTGTGGGTGTTTTTTATTGAGGGGTAAAGAAGTTATTGGGAGAGAAGTGTTGTCTGGTAGAAAGTTTCCTGGTATGCATTAAGGGATCTAGTTTCTTGCCCAGATGTAATTAAATATGCCATAATACAAATGCTTTTGATATCAATGCGTCTTGCATAAATATAATACTTTCACATAGCTATGTAATACAAATGCTTTTCCGATCTGCTGCAAATTCTTAAATATACATTTACTGCCTAGAAAATTGAAATAAAAAGGCCTTTTTATACAGAACATTATTTGAAACCTTCAAATACGCCTCTGACTTGATGGGTTTCCATCTCGCCGTATTACTTCAGTCAGCTCTAAATAACACTGTAGTTTTATTAGAACACATTTCCCAGCTTGCAGCAAAAAATAAGTAATAAAATACATTTCTCATAAGTCAAACTAAAAATAATGTTTGAGCATAAAAGATATTTGTCTAGTTACACATTGATAGAAACACAAAATATTCATACAGCTGAAAATTAAAATAGAACACTTTTCGACCTTGCTTTTACAGACGAGCCAACGAGTATTCAAAAACTTGCCTTAAACTTGCCACTTTACATGCTGGGTATTTGCTGGGTACATTTCAGTGACATTTCTGCAGAGGCTAATGGCCCATCGGATTAACACAGCAGGGGTTCCTGGCAGCCCCATTCATTTTGAACCTGGCATGTACCTGGGTCTTTTTGGAGATTGCCCCAGGTTTGTTTTAGAATAATCGTCGGCACTACAGTATATTGCATGGCTCATCGATGTTTAAAAAGAGTGCAAGCTTTTAGGACTACCTAGGAGGACAATAATGGAGCCCTGAAGAAGCCGTATTCGGTGAAGCACGTTGCTAGGCCATTTTTTTAATCTTGCGACAGTGACACGCATCCTCACACCGGACTCCATAGCCTGCAGCAAACCAGGGATGTGTTGTGGTGAGGACACTGGAGGAAGTTGGCGGCAAACTGATCGGGGCCCTTTATGTGCTTGGGTTTGCGAGCCCATATTTTGTCCACAACTTTTTACATTTGATATTAAAATGATTACACTGTATTCTCTCTCTGTATACGAGAACACCGTTTGCAGAACGATGCCAGGCTTCAATATAACTTGCTCCATGTGAGTGCCTAGAGATCATCTTTCCCTTGTCTAAAACTGTGTGAACTATTATAATTATTTTCTCGCTCTCCCGTTCTACCACAAAATAACCCATTTCCCTTTTGGGTTGCAACCCAGTGGGTGAGGATATCGGGAGGTAACATGCCTGAAGACGGGACCTGTGTTGTCCTGAAAGCTTGTACTATTTTTAAACATCAGTTAGTCATTAAAAGCTATCACTTTTACCTTACTTTTGTTCTTTATGACAGACACTGGTGACATGCACTACTAATCAGTCATATATTGCTAGAATTAATTGCTGCTTGTGGATGACATTTATTTTGACAGTGTCTTTGCAGTCCATACTTTATTTACAACCCTCGAACGTATAGTGAAAATGATTATTCTCTAATTAATCTGGTGATTATTTGGGCTGTAATAAGCAGCTACCACTGAGCCAATTTCATAATCATTGAAAATAAAAGTCTTACGTGTTGAGTTTCCTCAGCACTTAGTTATGTTCTCCCTGTGCTTTTAATGACAATAGTAAAGATCTCTTTGCCTGCAAGGTCTAAGGACACAAATGTGTGTAATACGGTGCCGGAAATATAATTTTTATGGAATAATTCAGCCATTTATGAGTGAGATTCAATTGCAATGATTGACACAGGACATAGTCTACAAACAGGTAAATTAATGACTTCTTGGCACCATTGGTAAAACCCTAGCCGCTGAGAGAACTGCAAATGATTAGTGGTTTTATGTGAAGGAATTGTCTGGAAACTTCTGCTTACCCCTTGCTCAGATTCCAGAAGCTCTGCTTTGACTCTAACTGCCGGCATCCCGTCCAGCATTAACATTCTGCTTTCAAAGGCGTCAGTTCTCTGAAAACAGACAAAAAGACGTACACGTGTTGGTTAAATAAATGAAGCAACCAGGAAGCAGGGGAAATAAGGATTTGAGAAAGAAGAAAGGAAAAGATGAAAGAACAAAATCTACCACATGCATTTTAAAATTAATTAATAAAAAAGTGTATAAGACCTATGAGATTTTCTGCACACACATTCACACCTGGATTTTCTGTCCAAATAGACCTGTACTGCAGACTGCTTAGTTCTGCATGAATAGGGAAGTAAGGTGTGAGATGTATTGGCAGAGTATTATGGAAATATGCTGTCAAGCACCAATCCGCAATATGCTTGAGCTGTAGACTGGGCTAGTTGTCTTTTCCTATGAAACATGTTTATAGATTTGCTTAGTTTTGTTTTTCTTTTGTTTGTCATATTACAAATTAAATTATGATTTGTTATATTTATTCCAGGCGTAGCTGAAACACAATATCGACATCGTTTTTGTCCATCGCTCAACCTCTCATTCCATTAGACTGACTGTCTATACTGTATTAAGCAAATACCACTGAGCTACTGGTTCGCTCAGTAAATTCAGCTATGGAGACTATTATATTGAATACTACAAGCCGTGAATAAAAGTTGATGCATCATTAACCGTGCCTTAACCAGGTTCTCACTGTATTGGACAGGACCCTAAATCTATGTTTAAACATGCACTTTAAAAATACATCTGTGCCACTCGGAATCCTAATAGGGAGCTCCAATAAGTTTGGAGTTTCATTAAGGGCAAAGTTTCGACACATATACAGTATGTAGTATGACTTAATTCTTCCACAGTTGAGCAATACAAAGGGAAAAGCCATTGTACTTTTCACTTAAAGGTATAGCAGCTGCTTTTTACCATGACACCATAGCCGAATGTAGCCATGTCTTAGAACAGGGGGGAGCAAACTTTTTTCCCTGTGCCCCCCTAACGGCGGTCCCCTCACCTCTGCGCCCCCCCTCACCCCTTAGGCATGAATCTGCCTAAAAACAAGAATAATGAAGGGAATTACATAATGTTACAGAGTATATCCATCTATTCAATATGCTCCTGGGGCCACTTTATGAGAGAGTATAATTTATATTAACTACAATGGCCTACAATTAATCACATGGCCTCGCGGTGTCATTTGACGCCACGTTGCCATGGCGACGCGTGCGAAGCCGCCAGAACCAAGGTATGTTCGGTTTACAGAGGCTCTGCAGCTCCCCCGGCACTTAATTTAAGTGCCTTCGGGAAGCGCGCGGGGCCTCTGTAAACCCTGCGCCCCCCGCACTCAGTCTCACGCCCCCCAGTTTGCGCACCGCTGTCTTAGAACATGGAGTTGCACTACATCTGAAGTAAACACATTGTCTATATTTTGAAACTAAAGATGCTTTTTTTTTTTTTAATAATAATCACAGAGGCCTGATAGTCCAATTCCAAAACATTGGTTATGCCGATATTATGACCAATATTCAACAAAACATTAGTCAGGTGTGAACATAGGTGAGACAATGAAACGGTTGGGTAACAGTTTATTGATAGTATATGTAAGGACCAAACTAAGTAGCATAAAATACCAGAGAAGAAGAAGGAAAGGTAGATTTCCCACACAATAAATACAATATTATGCATTCCAATTTTTGCATATCAACAACAGGTCCCTCTCCTTACAAGTCTTTCAAAATGACTGTCAAATGTTTGTCAAAAGTCTTGTGAAAGAAAGCTTGAAGCAATCATCAGTTTTTATTCAGAAGTATCATCGTATCTATTTTCTTACATTATCTTTATATCACCCACAATCAAAGGTCGCAACTTTAGTAGGAGAATTTTTTTTTACAAAAATCAAAGCATTAAAATAATGATGTGATTATCCTCAAGGAAAAGCAATCAAGCTTTAATACCGTGGAAGTACTCGCTCTTGTAATACTATGAGACATCTACAGTATAATGTTTTGTTTATAATGTTTTGACTCTGGCTACAGTTTAGAGATTCTTACATTTAAATTCTGCAAATATTACAAATACACAAATGAGGAAAAAAATGAGAACATACTGTACATAAAATTAGGACACAGATTCTATAGAAGCACTGTGTTTATTCCTAGAATGCATTATGAATTATGAATGAAGTAGTTCAGAGAATACTAAATGACTGCCATTTTTAATTAGTTGTTTAAATAATATTTTAAATTCAGATTTCTCTGTGATGAAAAACTATTGCAGGATTCCAAGTAAGGAATTTATGTAAAGGCAATGTCTGTGTGTACAAACGAATAGACGATACCGTTCTTTGGCTTTTATTTGTGTGAGCTTTCGAGATACTGTACACTGATCTCTTCTTCCGGCGGTGTTACAATGGATAAAGCAAGCAAGGTTTTTACTTAAAAACAGTGCATCCTGGAATGTATCTGACTGAAGCCTATCCCTCCCCCCTGTGCAGTATGCGATTTGTGTCTTAAAGCAGCGGTGCGCAAACTAGGGGGCACGCCTCCCCTGAGACTGACTGCAGGGGGCGCGGGGTTTACAGAGGCCCTGCGCGCTTCCCGAAGGCACTTAAATGAAGTGACGGGGAAGCGGCGAAAGCCTATGTAAACCACACCTACCTTGGCTCCGACGCGCCGCCATGGCAACGCAGCATCAAATGACGCCGCAAGATCATGTGACGTCATGTTGACATGGCAACGTGACATCATGACGCTGGAGCCGAGGTAAGGAGGGGGGGGCGCGGAGAGAGGAGAATTGCTGGCAGGGGGGCGCCGGGAAAAAAGTTCCCCTGACTTAAGGTGTTAAATGGTTCCTGAATGTTAGTGATGTAAGTTTGTGTGTGTGTGTGTTTGTGTGTGTAGCCCCGAGGTATATTTTCACTTTCTGGCCCCCCTCCGCGAGTGCCGTGCGGTAGCGGGTGCCGCCGGAGGCTTTGACGGACCCGCCGGCACTTCGCGAGGGTGGGGGCCAGTGCAGGGAGCAGAGCGTTGCGAGGCGCAGGCCGGTTGCCGGGGACGCGATCGGGCCGTCGCTAAGGCCGCGATCGCGTTGCCACCGGCTCGGCGGCTGGAGGAGAGTGCGCCGCCATTGCGCGTTAGCTCGCGCATGCGCAGTAGGCGCAAAGTGCAAGAAAGGCCCCAGAGAGATCGCGCGAGAGTAGGGAAGGTAGTAGAGAGGTTGAGGCGGCCATTAGGGGTTCGCGCATGCGCAAGGGAAGCGCGCACGCGGCCCCAATGCTTAGACAGCCCCCTGGGAACTACAATTCCCAGGAGGCTTAGGGAGATAGGCATCAGGTGCCTGAGTGTGGCCAATAGGGCTGGAGGAAGCTCAGCCCGGGAATATAGATACATTTCCCGGGCTTGGCATGCGTCAGTCAGGCAGAGGAGAAGGAAGGAGTAGGAAGGGTGCAGGGAGCGCGTGGCTCCTGCATCAGGTAAGGGTTCTCCCTAGATCCCCAGGCAGGCCCCAATTCCCGGTAAGGGCAGGGGGTAACTGAAGAGGGACGGCCATAGCTAGGGAGGTGACCCTTAGGTGAGGAAGGTGCAAGTTTGGCAGTACCACAGCGGAGAGGGCTGTGGGCACTGGCAAAGAGGCACAGTGTGCATGCAGTGGATTTGCTGCGGGATCCAGGTGGCTGTGTGTGATTGCAGCTGTCTGTGTGTGTGTCGCTGCATGTGCTGGGCGCAGTGCGTGCAGTGTGTGTGAAGTGTGTGTGAATCCCTGCAGGCTGACAGTGTGAGCTGAGTGTTGGCTGCAGGTGCGTTAGGCTGTTAGGATTAGCAGTTACAGTTAGGGTAGCTAGGGGAAGGGGGGCAGGTTATTGGTCCACAGGCCCTAGGAGTTTTCCCCAAGCCATCCCAGGTTGCGGTTCCTCAGGGACAGGCCCTAGGTTAGGGTTGCTGTCACTCTAGAAGTAGTTAGGCAGAAAGCTGATAGCGGCGGTTGCTGTTCCCATGCGGTTGGTGTTGCCGTGATCGGTTGCAGTTCCCGTGGAGCGGTGGGACCCTCGTTGGGGTCCACCGGCAGAGTACCTGGAAAGGATCAGACGGACGTCTGACCCTTTGAGAAGTGTGTTGCGGTCCCGAGCATCGGAGTGCTCGGAAGGTACTTCATTATTAAGTGCACCAACAGGCCTATTCACATAGTGACTGCGCAGTCACCCACGACCTTCCGTAGGAGTGCGGGACATTGGGTGTGGGGGATCACAGGACACTGGGTGGGGAACACCAGACATTGGGCTGAGGTGATGCGGATAGAGCATCAGGTTATGTTATGTGATGTTATGTAATGAGTTATATGTGTGTGTTAAGTAAAGTGTAGTTATTGGTTTATAGTATACGTGTGTTATTGTATTTCTTACCCAGGGCTATCTTTCCTAACGGGGGATCCTGGGTAAGTGGAGGCGCTGCACCAGGTAAAGGTAAGGGTTTCCCCAGGCTCCCAGCTAGCGGAGGCTCAGATCTCCTGGAGCCACAGGTGTTATGCAGTTACCAGTAATCCCTTAGAGCAGGTGTGTTGCGGGGAAAGGGACCGGTTAGACCACGAGGGGCCAATGTGAGATTGGGTGGGTCAGCCGGTTCACAAAAAGGGTTACATTTGGAGGCGCTGCTGAGATATCAGACCTGGGGTGCCCTGTACATGTTTTTCTAAATTGTGTCCTATTTTTGTTTCGCCATGGGGAAGCCCTCAAGGCGGAGGAAGCCACGTGCTAAGTCCCCGGCCGCGCGGGAAAATGTTGCCAACAGTTATCCAGGACTGGCGGGAAAACCCGAGCCCCGCCCCCACACTGTGAGAAACTCAGTTTTGCAACATTCCCCAAAAGACTGTGCTGCCCCTCCTCTAGAGTCCACCAGGGGGAGGGAGTGTCTTGAGCAGAAATCAGAAATTTCTGTTCCCCCTCAGGAAAGCAAGGGATGCCAAGAAAAACACCCTTGGCTGTATAGGATCATACGGGCCCCCCATTTAGTCTTGCCAATGGTGGTGTGCCCGTGTGCGTTAAAGGACTGGAAGGTGACGGGTGGCTGGACGGATGGGTCCCCTAAGTTAGCCCTCGCCCTCACGATGACCGTGGTAGACGGGGAAGAATGCCTGCACGGCCGTCTGAATGAGTGTGAGTGTGCCGTTGGTGAGCTGACCCAAGGGCCTAAGTGCCCTGACTGCGCGGCGCAGTTCCTGCAACCCAAACCGCCAGCGGAAAAGGACTCTGTTACAGAAATGGAGTGTTCCATCCCCGAGGATGAGAGAGACTGCCAGGGGTTACACCCTGGTGTGTATGAGCCCTGGAATTTGCCAGGAATGGAGGTCACGATGCTAATGTGCCCCTGCCTGAGTGAAGCCCTTAAAGATGGAGTCGAACCATCTCAGTTACAGTTAGGTTTCAGGTCAACTGAGGTGGATGGAGAAACATTTACACAGTGTTGGAACCTCAAATGTGGCTGTTCCCGGAGGGAGGCACTGGCATGGGAGCCCCAATGTGAGTGTTGCGGGGCCTGGTTCCTAAAGCCTATCCTGCCCCAGGCGACGGAACCAGCCGAGAAAGAAGAGGAGGAGCCGGACCCCTCTCCTACAGTAAATGATGCTTGTCCTCAGTTTGTTTTACTTCCAGAGGCCTCCGGGGACCCGTGTGTCCAGACAACTGATGCAGACCCTCTCAAAGGGGACGTGCACACGAAGGAGCAGGAATCTCTGATGGCGGAACCTGCGGAGAAAGAGGCGCCTGATGGTGCTCCCGAGGTGGGTGAAGCCGCTACTAATGCTTCTACTTCAGCCATGGAGGTGGTGGAGGGCCCGTGTGCCCACATGAACTTACCAGACGCTGAGGCGGAGCCGCTGAAGGCGGAGCTCCAGATGGCAGAACCCCCGATGTCGGTTCCAGATCCGGTTCCCGAGCAAGAACCCCCGAGACCAGAACCGCAAGTCCCGGAAGGCCAGGGTAAGGTGTTTATAACCCCGCCCTTGTGTGATGAGTCCAGCGACCAACCGAGCGTGGTGATGCGCCTGCCGGCGGACCACTCCAGTGAGGTCACCGAGGCAACCACCTCAACTGATGCAGACCATGATGTGGGCCCGTGTGCCCTGCAACTGCCAGTCCGGCCTACCACCGAGGTACCAGCGGTCCCAGGCTTGGGATCAGTACCTGCCGACAACGATAGGGGTAAGTTGACTGCCCCAGGGGTGTCGGGTGTGAGCTCCCCGGTGATCGTGGGGCCTGGTGACTCCAGAGGTAGGGTCACCCGGGCGATGGGCTCACCCCGTCATCGCGTCCTGGTGGAGGTGTCTCCCCCAGAAGATCTCTGCAGATCGTGGAATGAACTCGACCTTATCCAGGGATCCGGTGTAGCGAACCGGAGCGACACATACTCCTGTGAGAGGAGTCTCCAAACGGGCCTACCCAAAGAAGTGGTGCCGTCCGCGGAAGAAGTCACCGTTAAAGGGATTGCTGATAAAGACAAAGACTCTGTTGAGACCGCTCTGGTAGTTGTGGCCTCTCCCAGGTGCGCGATGGAGCGCTATGTTCGCCATGTGGTGGATCGAGGCAAGAGACTGAGCCTTCCTGTCTCCCGTGAGACGAGACCGGAGGATCCGGCAAGGGTCAATACCCAGGACCCCGTACTAATTTTTACGCGAGGGGGAGGCGGTGGGTTTTTGCAAGGGGCAGGTCTTGAGTTCCAAAAGACTCACAGGAGTCACGGTGGGATACCCTCACCCAATCTATTAGGGGCACTCCACTCTGAGACTCAGCTGGCCTCGGGTATCCATATGAGGATTGATGACAAAATGCATGTTACATGTGATGTGATTTATGCCATGTATTTTACCCTGTATGGTTGCTACCCAAGCGAGGGCGTTGGGATTCTGCGAGGGGGAGAATGTAGCCCCGAGGTATATTTTCACTTTCTGGCCCCCCTCCGCGAGTGCCGTGCGGTAGCGGGTGCCGCCGGAGGCTTTGACGGACCCGCCGGCACTTCGCGAGGGTGGGGGCCAGTGCAGGGAGCAGAGCGTTGCGAGGCGCAGGCCGGTTGCCGGGGACGCGATCGGCCGTCGCTAAGGAGTGCGGGACATTGGGTGTGGGGGATCACAGGACACTGGGTGGGGAACACCAGACATTGGGCTGAGGTGATGCGGATAGAGCATCAGGTTATGTTATGTGATGTTATGTAATGAGTTATATGTGTGTGTTAAGTAAAGTGTAGTTATTGGTTATAGTATAAGGTGTGTTATTGTATTTCTTACCCAGGGCTATCTTTCCTAACGGGGGATCCTGGGTAAGTGGAGGCGCTTCACCAGGTAAAGGTAAGGGTTTCCCCAGGCTCCCAGCTAGCGGAGGCTCAGATCTCCTGGAGCCACAGGTGTTATGCAGTTACCAGTAATCCCTTAGAGCAGGTGTGTTGCGGGGAAAGGGACCGGTTAGACCACGAGGGTCCAGCCCCTTCCCCCCCTGCACCCGATCCCCGCTTGCTGCCCGGGGCGGGATGTAGGCTTGGGGGGGGGTCCCCGCGGCTGCTGCACAGGCCTGGAAGACAGGCGCTTCCCAACTGTCCCACGCTCCTTTGGCACCCGCGCGGGCAGGGTAATAGGAGCGGGGAAGAAGGGAAGGTTGGCAGCTCTGACTCCCGTCCCCATGGCTGCAGCCTGGGCGGGAGGTAGAGGGGGGGCGCGCGCGCACGCGGGGGATTAGGCAAAGTTCCCCGTCAGACCACGTTTCCCATCGGGGAGGTTGGTGTGGCTGTGCGCCTGTCCGGCTGTCCCCCCACTGGCCCCTGAACCCCCACTGGCCCCCGATCATCCCGCAACTCCTGCCCGACACTCCGCCTGGCTGCCTGACCTCTCGCACCACCCCCCCGCCTGCCCGACTTTCTGTGCGTGTGTCTGTGAGTGTGTGTGTCTGTGAGTGTGAGTGTGTGTGTCGGTGTGTTTCAGTGTGTGTGTCTGTGAGTGTGTGAGTGTGTGTCTGTGAGTGTGTGTGTCTGTGAGTGTGTGTGTGTCTGTGTGTGTCTGTGAGTGTGTCACCCTCACCCTCTCCGTGTCGCCCTCTCCCTGTGTCGCCCTCTCCCTGTGACACCCTCTCCCTGTCGCCCCCTCTCCCTGTCGCCCCCTCTCCGTCGCCCCCACCCTGTGTCGTCCTCTCCGTGTCACCCTCTCTCTCGCCCTCTCTCCCTCTGTCGCCTTCTCCCTGTTGCCCTCTCCCTCTGTCGCCCTCTCCCTCTCTGTCGCCCTCTCCCTCTCTCTGTCGCCCTCTCCCTCTCTCTGTCGCCCTCTCCCTCTCTCTCTGTCGCCCTCTCCCTCTCTCTCTGTCGCACTCTCCACCTCTCTCTCTCCGTCTCTCTCTCTCTGTCGCACTCTCCGTCTCCCTCTCTCTCTCTCTGTCGCACTCTTCCTCTCTCTGTCGCACTCTCCCTCTCTCTCTCTGTCGCACTCTCCCTCTCTCTCTCTCTGTCGCACTCTCCCTCTCTCTCTCTGTCGCACTCTCTCTCTCTCTGTCGCACTCTCTCTCTCTCTGTCGCACACTCTCTCTCTCTGTCGCACTCTCTCTCTCTCTCTCTGTCGCACTCTCTCTCTGTCGCACTCTCTCTCTCTGTCTGTCGCACTCTCCCTCTCTCTCTCTGTCGCACTCTCCATCTCCTCTCTCTGTCGCACTCTCCCTCTCTCTCTCTCTGTCGCACTCTCCATCTCTCTCTCTCTGTCGCACTCTCTCGCACTCTCCCTCTCTGTCGCACTCTCCCTCTCTGTCGCACTCTCCCTCTTTGTCGCACTCTCCCTCTCTCTGTGTCTCTGTCTCTCTCTGTGTCTCTGTCTCTCTCTGTGTCTCTGTCTCTCTCTCTGTGTCTCTGTCTCTCTCTCTCTCTCACCCACACACTCTCTCTCTCTGTCTCTCTCTCTCTCACCCACACACTCTCTCTCTGTCTCTCTCTCTCTCACCCACACTCTCTCTCTCTCACCCACACTCTCTCTCACCCACACTCTCTCGCTCACCCACACTCTCTTTGTCTGTCTCTCACCAACACTCTCTCATTCTCTCTCTCTCTCTCACACACACTCTGGATCTCTAATTTACCCTATATATCTTAACTTCCCTATACCTACACCGAAATAACCTATACTGCTTTCTTCCTGATCTAACTCTCGAGCTTCACACGGGAGACATCAGAACCCACCCCCTAACCCAGAAGACAGGTAGGGAACACATCCCCTCCAATGTATAACATTGCGGGAATGAGGGTACCTGGACATTGAGAGACTGCGGATCAGGTAAGATCCCAGGCGGGATTGCTGCTTTAGATATTGTGAAGCGGGGGCGTCCAGGCACTAGTTATGGGGTTCAGGAAACTAGTCCTTCACATCTGGCTTTTTTTTCTAAATCCGACATTTACACACACATACACACACACGTAACAAGGACTAATTGTAGTATAATGTAATACAATAAATAAACTTATGTCAAAAACGAATGTTCTTACTAGGAATTTATTCATTTATTTTGTTTAAAGCGGGGCTGGGGGCGGGGCTAGGTGGCGAGTAGATTTTTTTGTTCGGCGAATAGATTTCTGGGTGATTTGTCGACCACTGTGTATTACTCATCTTTGCATGCCTCTAACCAATTACACGCATAAAACCCTCTACTTACCAACAGAAGTGTCCTTACCTAGGAACAAGGATGAAAGGTCATTATAGTTGGCAGTCAGGATCACAAGTTGTAATTTTTTAGGAACTTCAATTATGCGTATTGGGTTCCCTTTCTCTAAGCAGAAACTGTAGGTACAGGAAGTATTTCTTTATATTAACGTATTTCCTTGATTCTAAGATGCACCTTTTTTCCCATTTTCACATGTCTGAAATAGGGATGCCTCTTAGAATCGATGTACTAAAAAATCAGCTAGGGGGCACTGCTGGAGATGCCGGCCAAGGATCTTGAAATCTTTGAAAACCTAGATGGCAAAATATGCCTCCCCTTTTCTAAGCCTATTTTGGTTGCTGGCATCTACCGTCCGCCTAAAACCCCTCTACAGTCCCTGACTGATATCATCCAGTTTCTTGGCTCCATTTCTTCTCTGAATGAGAAGAGTGTATTTCAACTACAATTGGCTCGACCCTAAAAACCACAAAATCCAGATACAACTCAAGTCACTTAACCTAACATAACTCCTTTCTCAACCCACATGGACTGAATTCTCACAACCACTCCTTGCTAGACTGGATTTTCTCCTCAAATCCCATCAGAATCTAATCTTCTGGCATCCTTCCTGACACTTTCAGTGACCATGCAATAGTGTACTGTGTAAGGAAACTTAAACCACCCCATCAAGCCCCAACGTTCTCCTCACTAGAACTTTTGGAAATTTAACCCACAACTGTTTCTGGCTGACCTTACCATCTGCCCTTGGTATAGAATCGACTTAATTCCTGACCCTGATTCTGCGCATTACTATTTCCAATCAGAGTTCTTAAAACTCTGTGATACCCATGCTCCACTACGCAGAATAAGAGTACAGGGCCAACCTTCCATTTCAGCACTCTACCATTTCAGGGATGCCTTGTGGAAAAGCTACAAAGTAACTGGCACTACCAAGGATTTTAATAACTACAGATGTCTGTTTAATATGTGCAAAAGGCAAACAAGACATAAAAAAGCACAATATTACTCTGACAATCTTCACCCGAATACATCAAACCCAGCTAACTTCTTGAAGGTTATCAACAATATATTCCAGCTTTCTAGCTATCAACAACCAAGTAATATCACTAAGGAGGATATCACTCTGACAAATCCCACAGACATTGCAAATGCATTCAATGATTACTTTGTGGAGTGTGCTACTAACTTATTAGCGAAACACAACCCAAACCACAAACATGAACCCAATTCTGAGAGTACTCCTTGGCCCCACCCTCTCCCAATAGTGGTTGTGGGGGAATGAACCCCGTATTGTCCGGTGCTCCAAAAGCCATATCACTAAGACCTGGAAAACTGAAAAGTTGTCCCAATCTTCAAAAGTGGGGACATAAAAAAAACTCTCTCAAACTACAGCCCAATCTCTCTTCTCCCAATACAAAGACATGGAAAATGTGTTCACTCCCAATTAAGTGATTACCATACCAAGACAAATTTTCCTAGCCAATTCCAATCTGGCTTTCACCCCAAACACTCCACGGTAACTATCCTGCTAAACGTTTGCAATGAAATCCAGTGTGGAATGGAACTGAGACAACTCACTGGTGCAATATTCCTAGATTTTTCAAAGGCTTTTGAAACTGTTGATCATGTTATCTTGCTTAACAAACTCCAGTGCTCTGGAATAGGGAAGCATGCTTTAAATTGGTTTCATTCCTACCTATCAGGTAGATCCCAACATGTGTCTATCTCAGGCTCTAACTCCAACCCCTTGGATATCACCTGTGGTGTCCTGCAAGGCTCTGTTGTGGGGCCCCTACTCTTCTCAGTGTTCATCAATGATCTTCCTACAGCTTGAAAGAGAACTTCAATACACATGTATGCAGATGACACAATCTTATATACACACAGCCCTAGCCTCTCCGACCTTGAACACATACTTCAATATTACTTTTTGAGACTTGAAAATTGGATTTCCCAAAACAAACTGTTTTTAAACACTGACAAGACTGTAACAATGGTATTGGGACCAAGGCAAAAATTTTAACGCTTCCAATGACTCAGCTCCAGATCAGAACCAACGCTAATACCACCCTAACTCCTGTTACTAGTTTTAAATATTTGGGCATATGGGTTGACTCCCATTTAACATTTTTGGGATACACATGGATACCCGGACATCCAAAACCTATGCCAAACTACACTGGCGACACACTTTATTCGAGCTCGGCTAGTCCCACGAATTCGGGTATACCCGGGTGTATTGAGGTTTGTGACTGTTTTCTGCCCGAGTGCATTGAGGTATTTTCCAGGCAGGGATTGAAGCATTTTATTCCCGCTGGCTGCAATACTGCACAGTATATATATATATATACTGCATTACAATTCATGAATTTATGCCATCTGGTAGACACGCGAAGCATTGCAGCCTATTAAATCCTAATCATTATCATTTAACAGATCAGCCGCCCGTCAGCCAGGCATGAACCATGGCTGGGAAGGCAAACGCAATGGGGCTTGTCAGAGGTGAGGAGCGGCGCATTCCAGGTATCTGCCAGGTACATACTGGGTATTTGCTCGTATAAAGTGTGTCGGTGCAGTATGGGTACTTTATAGGAAAAAATCCTCCCTAAGTCTGCTGGTCAGAAAGCTTATCGCACAGCAGATGCTAATGCGAATTATCGACTATGGGGACATAGAATACGTCTCGGCACCTCAAACCCACCTTAGCAAACTTGATACCCTCTACAATTCAATATGCCGTTTTGTTCTCCAATGCAACTACAACACACATTTATTTATTTATATATAAAAAAAATTACCATGAAGTAATACATTGAGAGTTACCTCTCGTTTTCAAGTATGTCCTGGGCACAGAGTAAAACAAATAGTACATGGTTACAAGTACATTAAAACAACAAAAAGGTAGCGCTAACCAAAAAGGAATGACAATAATAACGTGATGTGTAGTACCCTATGTATAGACAATTGATCACACATAGGGGGCTGCCTAATGATACAAAAAACTGACCCCCTGGTCAGAGCTAGAGCATGGAAAAAGATATGTATCTGGGGGCGCCTAGGATAACAATAAATACTTAAAGGATATATGAAAACCAAGCCTGTTGGCAGATGGAACGTAGCTCCTCACGATGTGCTTAAAAAAAGGGAGAAAGCACAACACATAGCATAATACTGTTGGTGATAGGACAAACAACACTTAAGACAACATATACAACAGGCTTGGTTTTTATATATCTTTTTTGTATTTATTGTTATCCTAGGCGCCCCCAGATACATATCTTTTTCCATGGTTACAAGTACAGTTACATAAATGAACAGGGTATACATTATATACAAGACATTGCGTGCACAGTTAAAGAAAATATATATTATGAGCGTATGAAACAGTTACAGACCAGGTTAAAATGTGAGACAGCCTTAGATTTGAAAGAACTTAAACTGGTGGTGGATGTGAGAGTCTCTGGTAGGTTGTTCCAGTTTTGGGGTGCACGGAAGGAGAAGGAGGAACGTCCGGATACTTTGTTGAGCCTTGGGACCATGAATAGTCTTTTGGAGTCTGATCTCAGGTGATAAGTGCTGCAGGTGGTAGGGGTGAGGAGCTTGTTCAGGTAGCTGGGTAGCTTGCCCATGAAGAATTTAAAGGCAAGACAGGAAAGGTGAACTTTGCGCCTAGACTCTAGTGTTGACCAATCTAGTTCTTTGAGCATTTCGCAGTGATGTGTGTTGTAATTGCATTGGAGAACAAAACGACAAATTGAATTGTAGAGGGTGTCAAGTTTGCTAAGGTGGGTTTGAGGAGCCGAGCCATATACTATGTCTCCATAGTCAATAATTGGCATTAGCATCTGCTGTGCAATACGCTTTCTGACCAGGAGACTTAGGGAGGATTTGTTCCTGTAAGATACCCCTAGTTTGGCATAGGTCTTGGTTGTCAGGGTATCAATGTGCATCCCGAATGTTAAGTGGGAGTCAAACCATAAGCCCAGGTATTTAAAACTAGTGACAGGTGTTAGGGTGGTGTTAGCGTTTGTTCTAATCAGGAGCTCAGTCACTGGAAGCTTTACAAATTTAGTCTTGGTCCCAAATACCATTGTTACAGTCTTGTCAGTGTTTAAAAACAGTTTGTTTTGGGAAATCCAGTTTTCGAGTCTCAAAAAGTCAGACTGAAGTATGTGTTGAAGGTCAGAGAGGCTATGGCTGTGTGCATACAGGATTGTGTCATCTGCATACATGTGTATTGAGGCTTCCTTACAAGCTGTGGGAAGATCATTAATGAACACTGAGAAGAGTAGGGGCCCCAGAACAGAGCCTTGCGGTACACCACAGGTGATATCCAGGGGGTTGGAGTTAGAGCCTGAGATGGACACATGTTGGGATCTTCCTGATAGGTAGGACTGAAACCAGTTTAAAGCATGTTTCCCTATTCCAGAGCTCTGGAGTTTGTTAAGCAGGATAGCATGATCGACTGTGTCAAAAGCCTTTGCAAAATCTAGGAATACTGCACCAGTGAGTTGTCCCCGTTCCATTCCACACTGGATTTCATTGCAAACTTTTAGCAGGGTAGTTACGGTGGAGTGTTTGGGGCGAAATCCAGATTGGAATTGGCTAGGGAAATTTGTCTTGGTGTAGAAATCGCTTAATTGGGAGTGGACACATTTTTCCATGACTTTGGGTAGAATTGGGAGAAGTGAGATTGGCCTGTAGTTTGAGACAGTGTTTTTGTCCACACTTTTGAAGATTGGGACAACTCTGGCAGTTTTCCAGGTCTTAGGGATATGGCCTGCAGACAGGATAGAGTTGACTATGGACGCAATTGGTTTGGCAATGGCTGGGGCACCAAGTCGTAGGAACCTAGATTGTAGTAAGTCGGGTCCACATTGGCTGCTTAGTTTTAGTTTGAGGAGCGCTTGTATAATCTCCTCTTCAGATACTGGGCCAAATTGAAAATTGTGGGCAGTGTTGGGAGGGGGTGGGACTGTAGGGATACTCCCAGGATGAGATTCATGTTTGGGGTTTGTGCTGCGTTTCGCTAATAAGTTAGTGGCACACCCCACAAAGTAATCATTGAATGCATTTGCGATGTCAGTGGGGTTTGTCAGAGTAATATCCCCCTTAGTGATATTACTTGGTTGTTGATGGTTAGGAGGCTGGAATATATGGTTGATAACCTTCCAGAAGTTAGCTGGGTTTGATGTATTCTGGTGGAGATTGTCAGAGTAATATTGTGCTTTTGCATGCCTTGTTTGCCTTGTGCACATGTTCCGCATGCATCTGTAGTGATTGAGATCCTTGGTAGTGCCAGTTACTTTGTAGCTTTTCCACAAGGCATCCCTGAACTGGTAGAGTGCTATAAGGTCAGGTGTAACCCATGGAAGGTGGGCCCCCCGTACCCTTATTTTGCGTAGTGAAGCATGGGTATCGCAGAGTTTTAAGAACTCGGGTTGGAAATAGTCGAGCGCAGAATCAGGGTCGGGAATTAAATCGATTCTGTGCCATGGGCAGTTGGTAAGGTCATCCAGAAACTGTTGTGGGTTAAAGTTTTTAAATGTTCTAGTGAGGAGAACTTTAGGGCTTGAATGGGGCCGTTTAATGTTCCTTACACAGTACACTATTGCATGGTCACTGAAAATATCAGGAAGGATGCCAGAGGATTGGATTCTGCTGGGGTTTGAGGAGAGAATCCAGTCTAGCAAGGAATGGTTATGCGATTTCAGGTTTATCACTGTGAAATGCTCAAAGAACTAGATTGGTCATCACTTGAGTCTAGGCGAAAAGTTCATCTCTCCCACATGCAGCACTTATCTGAGATCTGACTCCAAAAGACTGTTCATGGTTCACAGTAAAGTATCTGGTCGCTCCTCCTCTTATCATGCACCCCAAAACTGGAACATTCTACTGGAGACTCTCACAGGCACCACCATTAGTCTAAGTTCTTTAAAAACTAAAGCTGTCTCATATTTTAATCTGGTCTGTAACTGTTACATACGCCTATAATAAATATTATTTCTAACTGTGCATGCAATGTCTTGTATATAATGTATACCCTGTTCACTTATGTAACTATGTATTTGTAACCATGTATTATTTGTCATCTTAACTCTATGCCTGGGACATACTTGAAAATGAGAGGTAACTCTCAATGTATTACTTCCTGGTAAAACATTTTATAAATAAAAAAATAAAAATCTTCACAGTGTGCAGCATGGCTCCGATCACGCCTCCACCCCCTCCATGAGGTCAGAGAGATCAGCTGGAGATGCCTGCCAGGGATCTTCACATTGGCCAGCAGCCCCCCCTGTCGAATCTCTGTGTGAACTGCAGTAGGTGCAGAGGGAACTCTGTGTGTGTGTGTGTGTGTGTGTGTGTGTGTGTGGTGTGTGTGTGTGTGTGTGTGTGTGTGTGGTGTGTGTGTGTGTGTGTGTGTGTGTGTGTGTGTCTGTCTGTCTGTGAGTCTTTGTGTGTGTGTGTCCCTCCATTCTCTCCTCCCCCCCCTTCCCTCCAGTCTCTCCTTCCCTCCTTCCCCCCCTTCCCTCCATTCTCCCCTCCATTCTCTCCCTGCCCCCCTTCCGTCCCTGCCACCTTCCCTCCATTCTCTCCTTCCCACCTTTCCCTCCATTTTCTCCTTCCCCCACCATCCATCCATTCTCTTTCCGCTCATCCGATACTGTCTCTCTCAACCCATTCTGTGTCTGTCTCTCTCTCCCCATTCTGTCTCTTTCTCCCCGTTGTTATTGAAGGGTCATGTGACCCTGCTGAGCGTTTGGAAATCAAATTTCCATGTCTCTCAAAGCGCTGAGCTTTGGAGAGCGTACGTGCATGAGTGTGGCCATACTTATTGCGAATCACTGAAGTGATCTTGCCAAGCGCATTCAGCGGCAGCAATGCCGCAGTATAAAGTTGTAGTGCTAGTTAAAAAAAAATTCTGCACATTTAATATAGTGGGTTTTTTCCCCAATTTGTTTTATTAAATCAAGGGTGCGTCTTAGAATTGATGGCATCTTACAATCGAGGACATAAGGTACTCTCATAGTTGCCAACAGTTCTGATTTTGCCAGGACAGTCTAGTCTTTGGGTTCTGTCCCGACAAAATAAAGTCCCAGGTCTCCCTTGTCTGGCCGAGCTTGCTGTCTGTTTCTCTCCTATAAATGGCAAAATATTGTGTGACCACGGTTGAGGGGGGGGACAGAGGGGACACTGGAGAGTTCTTCACTAACACAATCGTCCCTATGTTACATGGGTCATCATGGCAATGAAGGAGACAAGCTCCTGAGTGAGCCTTTTCTCACTGTATGCAGTGGCGAATTTCGAAATCCACCGCCCCTAGACACATACATAAGCCGGCCGCCTCCTTTCTGCCGCCCTCCTCCTCCTCCTGATTCGCAGCTTCAAATGACGCCGCGGACGTCACCAAAGTGACATCACACGGCATCTCGTTGACATGGCAATGCGACGCTGCGACACCACGTTGGCATCATTTGACACTGCGAATCTGAAGGAGGGCGGCAGAAAAGAGGCAGCAAGGAGGTGCCTGGCATATGTAAGTGGCTTGGCATTAGGCCCGATAGCGCAGCAAATGTATATGGGGCAGACATTTTTGCCTCCCTAGGCCCGGGCCTAACAGGAAATCTGACACTGCTTGTATGTATATATATCTTTATTTATATAGAGCTATTTATGTACATAGCACTTTACAGCAGTAATACACGTGACATAATATTATAACACAATGGGAATAAGCACTTCAGACATGAAACAATAGGAAAAGGAGTTCCTGCCCCAAAGAGCTTACAATGTAAGTGGTAAGTAGGGAGAATTTACAGAGACAGTGGGAGGGTGTTCTGATGAGTGCGTCTGCAGGGGGGCAAGGTCCGTGCATATGAGATGTATAATATCAGCCATCGGAGCTACCCATATGTTTTGTTAAAGAAGTGGGTTTTAAGAAAGGTCCTAAAGGTGGAGAGAGGATGTCAGTCGGATACAAAAGGGGTAGACAGAAGACATCCTTGCGGAGAACACAAGAGTCAGGCAGGTATATAGCAAGAAATTAGGGCTGAGCTGTAAGGAGGGGCAGAAGAGTGTACTGTACAGGCATACCCCGGTTTAAGGACACTCACTTTAAGTACACTCGCGAGTAAGGACATATCGTCCAATAGGCAAACGGCAGCTCACGCATGCGCCTGTCAGCACGTTCTGAACAGCAATACCGGCTCCCTACCTGTACCGAAGCTGTGCGCAAGCAGGGAGACTATAGAGCCTGTTACAAATGTGTTATTTACATCAGTTATGCACGTATATAACGATTACAGTACAGTACATGCATCGATAAGTGGGGAAAAAGTAGTGCTTCACTTTAAGTACATTTTCGCTTTACATACATGCTCCGGTCCCATTGCGTACATTAATGCGGGGTATGCCTGTATAGTATTAAAAGAGAGAAGATTTATTTATGTAAATCAGGATTTAATAAGAGCCTGGAGAGGGATTTCAGCAGGAGAGACGCCAAGACAGATTTAGGAGAGAGTAAAGCTATTCTAGCAGCAGCGTTAAATCATCAACACTGTCCAAATTCTGAATACTGTATGGGTTTTTTTTTTTAAGGGGTTGGAACTAGGGGATCCTCTGGAGCCGAACCTCCTTATTTCAAGCTCCAGGGACCCATTGGTTTCCACTCCAGTATTCTTGCTCTTTGGAAGGAAATTAAAATGGCCGCCAAATATGCCATTATTTTTAATCCTTTCCTATTACTTACACCATGCAGCATAAGAGCCTGCATACAGTACAGCTTTAACTCTGCCTAATATTTCATTTAAATTGGGGTTTTAGTTCATTTGGACCATAGTTTAAGCTTTCCCACAATGCCAAGGTAACCCCCAAATCAGGTATAACACGTGACTGGATTTGTATGTATGTCTTGATTTGTGTTTTTGGAAAGATGGTGACACCGTCTAATGGTATATAGCTCCCCACCCACCTACTCCCAAGTGATCTGCTAAAGGCAAAGGTATAAAAGATATTTACATTTGCAAGTTCTTCCTCCAAGAAAACTGAAATGAGAGGAGGAATTCAACTTTGAGAACATAACAAATAATGACATTAGCCGTTAGGACGTGTCCGATCTGAGGTTACCTTGGTGTGGTGGGCAACTTTATCGTATTGTGACCAAATTATGTAACTAAACCCCCAATTTAAATGAAAGGAGTTAAAGATGTGCATGCCTTTGTGCCATAACAGGAAAGGGGTAATAATAAAATATTTGGTTCTGATTAGTTTGCATGTCCTATGATCTTGTGTTTTTTTTTTACGTATGTAGCATGAATCATATTTTTTTTAAGGAGCCAATCCTACATAGCAAGCGAGCAAATAAACCTTTTATTGACAATATATTAACACAAAATATTTAGTTTCCATAAACAAAGATAACTATGCAAAAGACACGTACAAAATATTTAAAAGAAGAAAAAAAAAAAAAAAACCTATCTAGTTTGTTAATACCATTGTTCCCAACAGGGGCTGCAATCTGTATTGTATCTTATTCATCAATCTGGAATTTTTCAGGCTGACCTGAAACAAATTAAACAAATGTTAAGGCTATTTAGGTCCAATTTAGTTGTCCGTTTATAGTATTAGAGATGAACCTGGGAACGTAGGGCATCACTCTTTCAGTGGTTTGGAAGCCGATTTACGGTTGGGCAAAAGAAATTGCATCTAGGCATTGAACTATTTAAACTCTTGAAAGCTTTTTTATTCAGTAACCAAAGAAGTATTTTATTTGTGATTTAAGAAGTGCAATGAAGTTTTACTGCAGGATCAAGAGCATACCATAATAAAGCGTCCCTGAGGCTGACCAGTTTGCAGACAAAGAAGGATGAGCAGACATTGCTGCATATCCCCGAGGAGATCTGGGCTACATTGAACAGGGAGGATTCTGCCTTGTGCAGGAAGCACACACGGAAATAAAACAAAGAGCAATTCACAAAAAGGCAGGATTAATGAACTGATAGAATCTGATTAGAGGTTAATGTCCTTCTTAGTGCTTTTTAGCTATTTACCGCTGATATACTTTCTTTCCACAGGCTGCATGTGATAAACCTATTAGTTAAAAAAAATGCAACTAACCATGATATCAGGGCTATGAAAATGATAAAATCATGAAAACATGGTTATTTTATATGTCACTTATTTTTTTAACAAAGAAAATGGCAACATTTAGGACATTCTGTGTGCCTTATATTTGAATTAAAGTGCAACACTCTTATAACATAGGCACTGTACATAGATTACATTGTTACACAATTCCCATATCCGATACTGCAGCAAGACTAGTTTAATGTGTTTTTTCCATTGCGCACTGACTGCTGTTTTATTAAATATCTTAGAGGGATGAGGCAAACAAGAGCCACTGGTGCATAGATCACATTCCTACCTGATCTCTTTCACATTACCGTTGATAAAAAAAAATGCCAAAACTCCCTTGATTCTCCATCTTTTCATTTAGGGATAAATTGTGATGCTAAGGAAATTGTTTACTCTAATATACACAATGTACTTATAGAATTAAAATTTGGAAGGTGGAAGCTTCCCTGATGTTGATAGGGAGGTTGTTCCAAAGCCTTCTGCTGTGACTGCCTTTTTTTCCCTTGTGGAATAGAATCGAGCTACAGTACATCGGGCAGTACATTGTTGATTGATCCAATTGGTCTGGTTGTCTGAATTTCAGTGATGTGTCTCGAGATGTATGTTGATGCTAAGCCATATGTGGCCTTCTAGATTGTAGAGAGGACTTTGAGAGATCTTCACGGACTACCAATCAGGCAATGAATTGAGTTCAGTGTTCCACTGATGTGCCTGTATCGCAATGCAGGTTTACAATAGTTGTAGCTACGGTTCGGAGTGGGTGATCTTCCACAGGTCTTCTTCCATAAGGAGAGACTTGAGTCTCTGGATGCAGAAAAGGTGGTAGAGGCAAGACTTGACTGCCTGTTAGACTTTTTCTTCTGTGAGATTACGATCAATCGGATGCTCAGACTTTTCGCTCCCTTGGAGGGCGCTAAGGCATGGTTTTTGAATTGGATGTTTTTCAGGTACTTCACTTGACCAAATTGGTTCTGGCATGCTATGATGATAGTCTTCGTCTTGTCCAAGTTTTATTTTAACCAACTGTCATCCATCCACGTCCTTATACCAACAGTCAATATTAACTGAATGAGGTGTACCCAGAGTAACAGTCACGTATATCTGGCTGTCATCTGCATATTGGTGTTACTGGAGACCATTATTGGCTTCATATACAGTAGATGTTATAAAGGAGAGGGGTGAAAATGGAGCTTTGTGGCACTCCACATGTAATGTGTGTTGTGGATGATTAGAATGTATGCCTACTATTTGGGTTCTTCTGCTTAAGAAGGCAATACAGCTGAGTGCTTGGTCCCTTCAACAGTTTTCAGCTTTGGTAGTAGGAGGCTGTGGTTAATCATGTTGAAGGCAGCTCAGAGGTCCAATAGGATGAGAATTGATCCTCTGTCCATATGTCAGAAAGTCATCTATCACACTTATCCAGTCAGATTAGATGCTGAGAAATCTGAAAACAGACTGGGTTTTATCCAGAGTCTTATTGTTTTCTAGGTGGGCTTGTAATAAGCACTCAATTGCCTTGTCTCGGGCCTTGGAGAGGCATGAGAGACTGGAAACCGATCTGAATCTGTTTAGATCTGAGGTATCTAGGTAAGCAGATTTCAGGTTGTCCGGGAACTAGCTCTGATTTATTGATTGGTTGAAAATCCTGAGGATGATGCTGTGGAGTATGCCTTCTGGGGATTTAACAAGCTAAGGAGGAAAAAGATACAGGTGATGTTGTTGGTCTGAGGTCGTTGATGGTCGCAATCTTAAAAATGTCATTGGAGTTGTTATCAGCAGCTACTATCTTTGTTACCAGGCAAGCTCTCTTGGCAAAGGTTATTTTTGTTGTATAACTTTTAGGTGGGCCATGTAATCCTCCAATGCTGCTGCGGTGTTTATTTTTCATCAAATGTGCTTAAGTTTAGTGTTTCTGAGTTTGTGCTAGTAGATAAGACGGGAAACCAGCCGTTGTGGCTTCTCTAGTTGTTGCTTAATCTTAGGAGAGTGGTTGTGCCTACCTCTTCCTAACTTAGTTGTTGTACATTTCAGTAATTATGAAACAGCAGTGTTGGTTTCTAGAGAGGAGGCTGTGTCTGTGAGGATGATGTCCAGGGCTCCATGGTCCAGCAGTTATCGTGGTCTGTGCATTCTTTGAGTTATGGACTTTCATTTAGTTGTTGTTGGACTGTGATTACAATTGCAAAGAGGAGGGCTAGTGTGTGACTGTGCATGTGTGCTACCACAAACTAGTTGTCAATACCCAAGGAATATCATGGCACCCAGAAAGTTTGTGGATTGAGTATCTCCTAGACGTTGAAATCCCCCTAAAATGATAGGATTTCTATAGCTCACATTGAGTTAGGCTGCCAGCTCAGTGATATCAGAGGTGGAGTTCAGCAGAGGACCTGGAGATTGGCAAACAATCAGTGGTGTTGTCTCTGGTTGCATTGAGCCTGACCAGAAGCTGTTCAAAGGTGGGTAGCAGTAGTGTGGGTACATTAATGCAGCATTGATTCCTATGTGATCTGCACCCTCCACTTTTTTGTGATTCTGTTTGTTTCAGTTGGATATCTTGTAGCCTATGAGACATAATGGATTAATGATGGGGCCCTCCGTGTCTCTCAGACAGATATCTGTGATGGCAGCAAACGTGAGTCTGGAACCTACAATGAGGTTGTGGAGTAACTGGATTTGTTGCATTGATTAGTAGAGCCATATTTATTGGTTTCTTTGGGCTACCATTGGCAGGATTTCGGCATTAGAGATATATATATATAGTTCTCGGGGGCCACCCGATCCGACCACGCTAGAACCGAGGTCGCGCTAAATTTTTTTTTTTTAATGGCCGCCGCGCGCCGATCGGGAGGAGGGAGGGAAGAGGTGGCCGGAAATCCCCCAGGTGGCTGGAAGCCCTACACGTCCCCCAGCAGCCACCAGACCTGCCAACAGCGGCCCTCCGAGTCCAGCCGCAGCCTGCTCCTTACCACTCCTCCCACAGGCATCCACACGGTAACTCCCCCCCACCACCGGCATCCATCCCCCTCCCCCAACCGGAATTACCATCCCCCTCCACCGGCATCCACCTCCCCCCACCCCACGAGTCCCCCACACCTACGGGCCGGCCGCATCCAGAGACCCTCCACGCCTGCCCTCCACTCCTCCACGGCATAATCAGATTTGGGCCTAGCCCACGCGGCCCTCCGAGCCGCAGCCTGCTCCTCACTCGACCCCCCCGGCATCCACACGGTGTCCCCCCGTCCCCCCCCGGCATCCACACGGTCCCCCTGCATTCACCCCCTCCCACTGGCATCCACCTGCCCCCCCCCCCAGTTCCCCACACCTACCGGCCCATCGCCCGGCATCCAGAGACCCTCCGCGCCCGCCCTCAGTCTGTGTGTCCCTGACACACCACTCCTACGCGGCACAATTAGTTTTGGGCCTAGCCCACGCGGCCCTCCGAGTCCCAGCCTGCTCCTCACTCACCCCCCTACCGGCATCCACACCACCACCCCTACCGACACCCCCCCTCTACCGAAACCCCCCCCTCCTCCTCCCGATGCCAGCTCCGCTCCGATCTCAGCAGCCGACACCAAAGGTAGGGAGGGAGAGTGGGAGGTGTGATGTGAGTGTGGTGTGCAGTGTGCTGTGCAGTGTGCTGTGAGTGCACTGTGTGCTGTGAGTGCACTGTGTGCTGTGTGTGCAGTGTGCAGTGTGCAGTGAGTGTGTGCAGCGTGTTGTGAGAGTGTGCAGGTGCAGTGAGTGTGCAGTGGGAGTGTGCTGGTGCTGTGAGTGTGTGGTGTGTGCAGTGTGCAGTGTGCAGTGTGCAGTATTTTTTTTTTTTAAATTCGGGTCCATGCTCAAACCGCGTTATAAGCGGTTATAGCGGATCGCCCTATAACGGGTTGAGCTGTGTGTGTATATATATATATATATATATATATATATATATATTATATTATATATTTTAATTATTATTATTTTCAAACCCCTGTGGTGAGCTGAAAGAATATGTTTAGCGGAGGCGCTGAATTCCAGGGTATATGTGTGTGAGTGTGGCAGGGTGAGTAATAAGATCCAGCCTGTAGCTATGTGTGACTCCTTCTAAATTGTCCCTTTGTACCCCATTAAAGTCGCACTCACTCAGTATTACTGCGTGGCTCAGTTTTTAGGATGAGCAATTCTTGTCCAAATTCTGCTCAACTTTCTGGATAACTCGTTTGATAGACTTAAAAAGCCAGACTTTCCAGACATTTCTGTCACTGCATCCCCTAGGACGTGCTACATGTATAGGATAACAATATACAGCAACCATTAAATATTACACCATTTGGAAATATGAACTAGGAATTCAATAATAGTTAGAAGACTTAAGTGGTCTTTTCCATTACAGAAAAACAATATGTCATGTAGGCCAAGGATACACTTGTAGATGCAATGTTTCTACGAGAAACCCATAACTGCTCATTATTGTCTATATAATGCATAACTTCAATCCAGTAGGGCCACAATTTAGGACTACAGTATCCTTCTAATAGACAAGCAATTAACCTACATATAACTAAATTGATTGCAATTTGCTTATGTATGTGAAGTCCTGGGATCCTGGCAGGCCCAGACTTACACATCACTAGGTTAATGAACCAGTTTGAATATATCAATTAGACTGTAAGCTCCTCGGAGCAGGGACTCCTTTTCCTTAATGTTACTTTTATGTCTGATGCACTTATTCCCATGACCTGTTATTTATATTATCTATTATTTATTTGATTACCACGTGTATTACTACTGTGAAGCGCTATGTACATTAATGGCGCTATATAAATAAAGACATACAATACAATATATGTTTTGTTTTTTTTATTACTTAAATTTTTTATTAATCATTTTTCAAAAGTAAGAGGGATACAAAAAGAAAAAAGGAGGGGAACAATACAACGGTACAATATTGCAAATAGTCTGATTACACATTAGGAGGGGAGGAGAGTATGAGAAGGGGGGAAGGGGGCAGCATTTGAAATCATGTAACATATTAAATAACAGGTTAAATACAACATAAATCATAAATCACTCTGTTCAGAATAATCTAGTCTAAATATGGGGATATACCTGCGTGTCTAAACCAAGGAGCCCATGTCTCTGAGAATTGTGAAGTGGAACCAGTTAGGTAGACAGTGAGTTTTTCCATGTAGACTATATGCCAGATTTTGTTATTGATTTGGTTTAAGGATGGGGGAGTCGGTTGTTTCCAGTTTTTGGCGATGGTGCATCTAGTAGCATTTAGAATTTGGGAGATAACTTTAATTTCTTTTTTGTTGCAATTGGCCATTGGCTTTCCCAATACTATATATATTGGGTCCTGGGGGACAGTGATGCCCAAAACCCTATGTATTAAAGCAAACACTTCCCTCCATGTTTGCTGAATTTTTGGACACGACCAGAATATGTGCAGTAAATTCCCCATTTTGCCACAACCACGCCAACATAAAGGAGAGACACCTGGGAGAAAGGAGTTCAACCTGGTAGGAGTCATATACCATCTAAATATTAGCTTGTAAATGTTCTCCTTAATCACCACACAGGAAGAATTTTTGGAGGCGGCTTCCCAAACATCTTTCCAAACATCAAGGTCCAAATTGGTATTTAACTCCTCCTCCCAGGACACCATATATTTATCAGGAGTTTGGCTATTTTTGACAGGAGTCAAACTATGGTATAGCCTGGAAGTAATGCCCTTCATAAGAGGCTGACGTACACACCAGTCTTCATATAAAGTTAACACATGCGGTTGGTTTGGCTTGTAAATGGATTGGATATAGTGCCTAACTTGGAGAAATCTAAAAAATTCAAAGGAGGGAATGTCGTGGCTCGTTTGAAACGAGGTGAATGGAGGAACTTTACCTTTGATGAGAATACACTGGCGACACACTTTATTCGAGCTCGGCTAGTCCCACGAATTCGGGTATACCCGGGTGTATTGAGGTTTGTGACTGTTTTCTGCCCGAGTGCATTGAGGTATTTTCCAAGCAGGGATTGAAGCATTTTATTTCCGCTGGCTGCAATACTGCACAGTATATATATATATACTGCATTACAATTCATGAATTTATGCCATCTGGTAGACACGCGAAGCATTGCAGCCTATTAAATCCTAATCATTATCATTTAACAGATCAGCCGCCCGTCAGCCAGGCATGAACCCAGGCTGGGAAGGCAAATGCAACGGGGCTTGTCAGAGGTGAGGAGCGGCGCATTCCAGGTATCTGCCAGGTACATACCGGGTATTTGCTTGAATAAAGTGTGTCGGTGCAGTATCATTAACTCTTAGGAATTCTTTTTGGACCCAAAGGTTAGATTGTTGGTTATTAGTGTAAAAAGGGAGGGAGGGATCTGAAAACAGGGGTTGCATGAGGGATGGGGTACCAGTAAGTTGGAACCTAACTTTAAGGGACTCCTAAAGATTACATGCGAAAGATAGCACCGGGTTTGTGTAAACCGCAGCTGGTCTGGATTTTCTATTAAGCCAGAGGAGAGTCTTAATTTCTAATGGGGAGCAGATCAGTTCTTCTAGTTCGACCCATCTTTTTTTCGGTTGGGTTTGAATGCCAACTAACTAGTTGCCCTAGTTGTTCCACTTTAGTACTAAAGTTGTGTACTTTAGTAGGTTTGAAAGGGCTAAGCCTCCTTCTAACTGAGATTTATAAAGGATATCTTTGCGGACTCTAGGACGTCTATTTTGCCATACAAATTTCAGAATTTTATTTTGAATATTATTTAGGTCTTTCTGACAAATCTTTACTGGGAGAGTTTGGAAGAGGTACAGTATTCTAGGTAAGATGTTCATTTTAATAGTGGCGATCCTTCCGAACCAAGAGATAATGTATGGATTCCAGGTGGACATGTCCTTTGCAACTTGGTCGAATAAAGGTTTAAAGTTTAGTTTGTATAGGGATGAGTAATCTTTTGTTATTTGAACCCCTAAATATTTAATGTGGGTCTGATTCCACTTGAAGTCAAAATTAAGTTGATGTAATTTTACCATATCCTTGGGAAGGTTCAAGCCAAGAGCCACAGATTTAGAGTGGTTAATTTTGTATCCTGAAAGGGAGCCAAACTCAGATAGAGCTTGGAAAAGGTTGGGAAGTGAGATGAGAGGATTTGAGAGCATCAGTAGTATGTCATCCGCATAGAGAGCTATCTTAAATTTCTTCTGTCCAACATTGATACCCGTGATATTGGGGTTCATTCTTATCTGGCAGGCTAATGGTTCTATTGCCAAAGCAAACAACAAGGGGGACAGTGGGCACCCCTGTCTGGTTCCGTTCGATATTGGGAAAGGGTCAGACAAGGAGTTATTTGTTTTTACTATGGCTGTCGGAGCCGAATATACCGTGTTTATGCTGTTTAAGATTTTGGGAGTAAATCCCATTTGTGAGAGTGTGGCGTTCATAAACTGCCAATCCAGCCGATCAAAAGCTTTTTCAGCGTCTAGTGAAAGTAATAATGATGAGCGTGTATTTTGTTTTGCTACATGTATTAGGTTCACCGTCCTCCTTGTGTTGTCAAGGGTTTGCCTGCCCAAAACAAAGCAAACCGGTCCGGATGGATCAATCTTGGAAGAATATTGTTTAATCTAGTGGCCAGGATTTTTGCATATAATTTTAGGTCTGTATTTAACAAAGATATAGGTCTGTAGCTAGAGCACATCATGGGATCTTTTCCATCTTTTGGGATTACGACTATGGTTGCTCGTAGCATATCTCTGGGTGGGGGGATGCCTAAACGCATCTCATTAAATACCTTGGTAAAGTGTGGGAGGAGTATTATGGAGAATTTTTTGTAGTAAAGGTTTGAAAATCCATCCGGACCAGGGGCCTTCCCAATTTTCAAAGATTTGATAGCCTCCAAGATTTCAGGGGGTTCTATATTTTTTTCAAGATTTATTATATCTTCTGGTTCCAGCGTGGGGAGCCGGCATTGAGTTAGAAAGTTTTGAATTTTTTTCGCTTTTTTATTTTTAGCCGATTCTCCCACTGGGCCAGGCAGATTGTAAAGAGATGCATAATATTCCTTAAAAGCGTCACTTATAACTTTGGAACTATGAGATATCTTTCCATTTTTAGTATAAATATTATGGATCTTAGCTTTAACCTGCTTTTGTTTTAGTTTACGTGCCAGCATTTTATCTGCCTTATTACTTTTTTCGTAGTATTTCTGTCGGGTCCATCATATAGCTCTCTCTGCGTTTGTCACTAACAAAAGATTTAATTGCCCTCTAACTGAGATTATTTGTCTATAGTTTTTTCGGGAGGGATTCGCTTTATGGATACTTTCTAGTTCTGATAACTTTTGTGTTAATGTCACAATGTGTTCCGCTTTTACCTTCTTTTTCCGAGAAGCCAGAGCAATCAGCTTACCTCTAAGCACAGATTTATGGGCCTCCCAAAGGGTAAAAAGGGGAAACATCCGGGGTGTTATTTATATCAAAATATTGGACCAGTTCCTCTTCCAATTGTTGGAGATTTTGTGGGTTCGACAATAATGATTCATTTAAAGACCACAACCTTGTTTTGTTTTTGGTTGTGAGGCCACCTAGTTTAGTTATAATTGTAGAGTGGTCTGACCAAGCAGAGGGGGCAATTGTTGCTGAAGAAATGTTATCGCTAACTTGTTGGTCAATTAAAATATAGTCTATACGTGAATAACTGTTATGGGGATGAGAGAAGAAGGAAAAATCTTTGTCCTTATTGTTCATTAATATCCAGGAGTCCACCACCATCAGATCCTTGGTCATGGATACGAGACCACGAGTTGAGGGAACTATCTTTTGTGCTGATGGAAGACTAGGGAATTTATCTAAATTTGGGTCCATGATTGCGTTTAAATCCCCTGCAAGAATTAGAAAACCTTTCTGGACAGAGTTTATTAAATTTGTGAGCTCCTGGAAAAAGGATTCTTGATTTTCGTTAGGGGCATATATGTTAGCTATTGTTAGATGGGTAGAGTCTAGTAATCCTGTAACAATTACAATTCTCCCGGCAGGCTCATTTTTAATTTTGTCTACTTTGAAGTTTAGATTTTTGTGGAAAAGTGTAGCCATCCCATTTTTTTTGTATGGGATGATGAGTGATAGATTAGAGGGTAGTCGCTACTGTACAGCAGTGATTGATCCTCCTTTTTCAGATGCGTTTCTTGTAACAGAATGATATCTCCTGCTAGTCTTTTAGCCTCTGAAAGGGCTATTCATCTCTTACGGGGGTATTGAGGCCCTTGGTGTTTTGGGAAATTATATTAATCGGCATAGTGATGCTTTAAAGGTCTATGATACAGGTGAACAGAGTGATGACTTATATATAACAGAAGAAACAGTATCTTAACTATTGTAAACAGTCTGTATTGTGAACATACTTCTTGAGAGATACACATATTAACTTTCTGCAGTAACAAATGCTTGTAGAATTGGGTGTGGGGAGAGGGTGGACAAGGTAGGGTGGGGTAAAAAAAGGACCCCGGTTTCCAAACTATGTTTGGGGGGACCAACCATTTCAGGTCCCGTGATACGAGTGTATCGCAGTCACGGGATGCGCAAACCTGGGGGGGGGGGGGGTTGTGGGGGCGGGCCACAGCCCAACGGCTTAATGCCGCAGTGCTCCCTTGTTTAGGATCCAAATCTTCAGAAATCAAAAGCAAAAGCAACACCCCGGAAAGTACGGGGTGGATTGTATGTGTAGTCTTACACATCCGGATACAGAAAAACGAGGGGGAAATTAAACATTGTAACTATTTACATCACCTTATCTTTCCTTAATTATCTCACATTGAGTAGATCAGACTGGCATCCAGTGCTCGGCCATCTTAGAATCTATATTTAGTCTATAGGGGAAGAGAGACACAAAAGGAACAGAGCAAAAATTATACTTAGAGTATTGGGGGAACAGATCTGGGGTAAATAACATAGAAAACCTGCGACCCGGACATACTTTTACCCAGGAAACGGTTCTGAAGCAGGCCCGGGGTGTCCAAACCCGGGCCCCAGGAGCCACTAGCGGGCCGCCCCCCAGCACAGGCGGCCCATCTAGCGACCCAGTCAAAGAAAGAGCCACCGACCGAGCCGCCCGCACCGAAACAGGGACACCCCCAGAAGCCGGACCGCCGACGGCCCCCAAGGATCGAGGCCGAAAACCCCCAAATTGGGCCAACATGTGTCAACTGCACAAGACATTCAACTTAGATCAGGCTGTCTATCAATGTCTAGGTGCTTTGAGACTTTCAGTCCACTTAGAAACAGTCAATTTTGGGAGGAAAAAAAAAAAAACATTTCCAAAGCAACCATCTTGGTAGCCTGTATTTCAAAACTATAACCTTTCACAGTATGGGAAGTTATCTTCAGGAGATTCTTGATAACCAGATCGCCTTGGTCTTTGAGAGTAGTTCAAGTAAGTAAATTGATGACTACCCACCACCTGTCTTCAGGAGGATAGTACCCATTCTGGTTGTTATATATCACTACCATTATTACTCATACGGATACCTTTGGAAGGTGGTTTTGGCTATATTATATTCCGTTTTTCCTGGCATAGAGCGCTTTTGCCAATTTTTCTATCCTTTAGAGCAGGGCAAGGAGGGTAAAAGATTGATAACACATTGCAATATTACCTCTCTGGCAGCAAAAAAGTTAAGTCTCCTTGGCACTCCATTTCACATTGAAGTATTTGCCTTATTCTTTACATGTATCAGAAAATAACTGACCCTCAAAGCTGAAGCAGAACGAGAAGGACAAGAACAGGAGCGTTTATGTCAATACACATTTGCAGGAATTCAATACTTTCTTGCACACATTGTTATCTACTTGAAAACAGACATCTATTTTTCGGTGTGTTGTCAAAATGTGTGCAAAATCTACGCATTTCCTAATAAAAATTAAATTATTAAAAAAAATCTTTATTCAAATACAGTATGTCTGAGCCAATTCATCACTCGGTTGATCCTTCAATTTCACAAGGATTACTCAGTAACCCGGCCGGTCCTGTTTCTTTGTAGCAGTTTTGTAGCCACTGTAATTGCTTTTTCTTTCTAGATACCCAACTGGCACAAATAAAACACTGCAAATATTTTCTTTTAGGTCTGACTTTCCTTCTCTCTCTTCAATTACACATTCATCAACATAAATACTGATGTATTCTACCTTGACTGGTATACCTACCCCACTAATCTCCAGCTTCGAAAGTAAAATATTTGCACCTAGATTACACTTGGAGACCCTCCCATTCCCAAAAATGAAAAGGTCAGCAGCTTGGTGCCATACAGCCCCTTATTGCAGAATTGTAGGGCCCCTTTTTTCTTGACCTTGCATTACATGGGCCAATCATGTCGATTATTAGATCGTGTTTCCCTCATTCCGTTGCTTTTGCGCCGCATGACATTTTTTTTAAAGAATCATTAGGTTTCCTCACCCTTCATTAAATGTATACTTCATAATATTCATTATTTTGTGCTCTAATTAGCAAATATTCAATATTATTTTATTATATTCATGGTTTCTTCCACGTGGGGGTTTTCCTCCCTTTCATTATAAGATCATTACAAGTCAGAACTTTAATAATCTGACACACAACAGGTTAATTTGAGTTACAAGCTGCATCTTAAAAATACATTTAGTGTTTTATGGCAGGTCAAAACTACTACTTTTTGCCCTCCCCAACTACAGCCCATTTTTATTTACATGGCTGGAATAAATACAGGTCAAACAAGTTACTAACTCATAATCCTTTCTGGCTAGAGAAATACAAAAACTTGTATACTAAAGCCTGTATTTATTGTGTGGGGAATAACATCATTTAGAAGAGATTAAGATTAAGCACCCCAATTTAGGCCACTAATTGAAAGAAGCTACATTTTACCCTAGGACTGCTACATTTTATATACTAGCTCTTTTTCGCCACCCTGTTTCTACCTTAAAAAAATACCACAATCTCCTCCATCCCCAGCACTCACCTTACTCATTCCCTGCCCTAGCTATAGAAACAACAAATACAGTATAAATAACCAACTTGTCATTACGCTACCCCACATCCTTCATTTGTTTAATCAAAATATATTTTAAGCTTAACATTTACCCCTTGTTGGTACAATACATGTAGCAGATAATTATAAATGTGAAACCATTGTATAGAACTGTCATTATAGGGTGAACACCAGGCTCAGATCAAATCAAGAGCGGTACTGTACAGAATAGGGAAAATAATAAAAAGTCCATATAGCACAGAGATAGGTTTACAAAGCAGTCTCTGGTCCATTAAGATTATACATCCAGATTGTTTGCATCACAGTCTTTTACGCCTAGTTACAGAACAGTGTTACAGCAGCCAAGTCCTTAAGTTTATAGGAGTCAGTATACAAACATGCAGTCCAGTGGAGTAACAGGGTGTATAGCCACACCCTGACCTTGGAGCCTATGAGGAATCTCCCCCTCCCACCCCACAACTTACATTTAAATAAATGCACAATGAAGGTCTGGAGATACAAAGGCTGTGACTTTATGTACACAAATAAGAAACTCTGGTAAGTTCCAACCTTGCCAGCGTGCTCACCTCCCGGGCAAAGGCAGATGCTATCCAAACCATAGCCCACAAGACCCACCAAGCTAGGCCCCCCACTGGCCCGGTCGTTTAGCGGAAATCATGCATGAATAAGCGCTGCCCACTCACCACCCCCCCCCCCCGCATCACCCCATGATGCAGTGAAGAATTGGTGGGGGGGGGGGGAGGCAGTGCACGGACCGGCCACAACAAAGGTGTGGAGGGGGGTGGGGTGAGAGGAGAGCCCAGCCCAGGCGGTCAGGTGCCCCGTCAACAAGGTGCTCCAGGCTGCTCTCTTTTGTAACCTGTTGGAGCTCTCTGCCTCAACCCTGATATAGGGCTTGCAGGCTGGTTAATCTATGCAGTCCATGTGGAGCTACACTGGAAATCCAGAACAGGCTGCTCCAACCTGCAGGAGAGTAGATCGATTAAAGGTATAGCCGCTCCAAGGAAAAAAAATCAGGAAACTCACCAGCAAAAATGAACTAAAATCAATTTAATAGAACTACATAAAAAAGATTAACAAAAACAGAAGACCCTCCTCCCACGCGTATAATTCCCTGTAGAGTCTCTTTTATAATGTGCTGAGTAACTGTGGGCGCTACAGTATATAAATAAAGATACACATACATACTGCTGGCTGAGACAGGAAATCTGCCTATTAAGAAGGGACAGTGTGTCAAAGGCATGGTTGCAAACATAAAATGATATGAAGTGTTTTCAATTTGTATGAAAACCACAGAGTTCAGTGGGGCTATGAGACATAATGCATTTCACTGTTAATCAATTAAGTATATTTATCTTTCACAAAACAACAGGGACTATTTAGTGTAATCCGTGAAGGCTGCTAAAAGGATGAACAAGAAATTCAGTCAATTTTAGTGTGTGTCAGTGAGTGTTGGTCAGTGAATGTCAGTGAGTGTGTGTTAGTGTCGGTGTGTGTATATGTGTCAGTGTGTCAAAAATACATACTGACACACACACAGACACAGAGACGCTGATTTCTTACTGTATGTCTGACACTTAACAACTGTTCTTCCTCTAATTAGACCATTTGTATAAGAGGACGAGAAGGCCATTAAGGTTACATTTGCAGGTAGATTTAGTGAAATATCACAGTGCATTTGTTCTGATCTTGCTGTATAATGACAATACTGAGTCGCAAAAGTCAGAAGGTCATTTAACTTTTCAGTCAACAAGTTACCAGAGGATTCTACATTCTCCAGTGGCACACCTCCAACAGGACGTCTGACACAGGACACAACCATAGGCAGCATGGCTCCATACGCATTTTCCCATACACATCTCTGACGTTGCTAGAGAAAACATGCATGTGTGATTTAATGTAAAAGAATTCACGTAAGAAAATTAAAAAAGCAGATTTATTCATTTCCTAGTTTATGAAGACTTTTACTGAAGTCCGAAGTAGCTTTGCCAAAATGGACATCATTTGGGGCTAGATCTGGAAACATTTTTTTCTATCTTTCCTACAAATATGTTAATTCTCTCCATGAAGAATGTACTTATGGGTTTCTTGCTGTATCTTTAAAAACAACAACATTGTTTTCTTGTATAGCGCTGACTGTGTACGCAACACTGCAAATGGAATTTCGTAATCTAAGTTTGGTGCATAAGGTACACAGATATAAAGTGACGCCCAGGTTCACAACGAGCTGACACCAGGAATAGAGCAAGGTTCCCCTGTTTCAAAGTCAGCTTCATTGTTTTCAGAGTCAGCGTCTTCACTCATTGAGCCACTACTTCAAACAAAAGGAAGAAGTACTACCAAGATTATGTAGAACTACTCTGACTATGAAACAAAATGTCAAAGAACACTGTAAATGATGCATGTAACGTATGTACAGGTAGTCCTCGTTATCCAACATTTCACTTTACAACAAATGGCATATCGAACGCTTTACAATGCAACACTAAGGGCCGTTTTTCGACGCCTGAATGCGTTATCCAACGCTCACCGCCACTGATTAACATGGGACTCTCTTTACAACGGTTTCACTATCCATCGCTACTTCCAGAACGTATTCGGTTGGATAACCGAGGTCTGCCTGTATACAGTAAACTGCACAAATTATGTATAATGAAGTCTAAACGTAGCTGCATCTCCGTTTTGCCTCTCCTAAAAACAGACCAGACCTGGAATGAAGCAGCCCTGGGAGAAGAGACCCCTGAAATCCGCTCCCTTTCTGTTCAGGACGAGTCACCCAGCATTCCAAGGGCTAAAACCTCAGCAAGGAAACACTATGATGGAAAGCCCCAGCCTTCTAGCCAGAAGTGCTTTTGTCCTGTGTGTGTTTGAGCTGAAGTCACCCTCAGCTGCACCTCATTCTGCCCCCTCTCTCCTAATACATCCTGGACTTGCCCTAAGTGGCAGCCAAAGGATGCAAGCCACTCGCTACTACTGTTCTCTACATTTCAATTATTGTACTAGCAAGTATTTGACTCTTGAATTGTAAACTCCTGGTATATCTCACAGTTCAACATTGACTGTTTTGTTTAAACATTATCTTCTCCTTTCCTTTACTGTATCCCTTTCTCTTCCCACCCCACAATTATAACACCAAACCTTTCTCCTTAATGCCATGTGACTTTTTACAGCCATAAATTGCATCTCCTTTCACCTGGTATGCCTACCCACCACAAAATATGTATAACAACTCCTTTTAATGCCCTCCTGACAAGGCTACAGTGAATACCATGTTGACTGATCCAATACCCCCACCCATTCCTTTTACATTATGAGCATCATCAAGCAAGGACCTCCTTTCCTATTGTTTTACGTTGTATGTATTTTTAAGTTTGGTTCTTCTCCCACATTGTACTGTGCTGTAGAATATGTTGGCTCTATTTAAATAATAAAAGATAATAATAAAAAACTACACAACAGAATTGTTTGTGTGTGCCTTGCACTGATGAACATAACTGGAGAGTGAAGCATCTAATACACTGTTTTAATTGTAGCATTCTCTATATTTAATGGCAACTTTTCAAGATAATGATATTGATCAGGGAGTAACAGAAAGTTTGGAACCAGTTTAAAGGTTTTATACAATTGTAGACAAATGGACAAAGATGGTAATAAGGTCCTTGTACCTCAAATCCTAACAACTTGTGAATTCAACAGTCATCTCTGAGACGTTAAATAAAATAATCTCACTCGTTACACAGTATAATTTATCTTTGTGCAACAAAACGTAATTACACAAAAGTAACTGTATGTTCATTGCAATCAAATACATTTTGAATTCAGCAGAGTATCAGATAGAAGTCTGCAATTAAATGAAAAAAATGATATTCAAAAATACATTGTGTTATGTTGTAGTTCATATATTTACTGAGTCATGTATCCCCTAAGAATAGCTTATTAGCTGTGCAGTTCGTTGTCTTTAAATAATAGGGGGATGAGATTTAAAACAATCAACGATACTATATTTTGTTCTTTTGGCAGAATACATGTGAAATGAACATCTTTGGTTCTGCTTTACTTTTGTCCTGTCTACACTTTTGGCAATAGCATAGGAGGATGGTTTAAAAAAAATGTAGATCTTTTTCTCAACATCTGCTAAGTCTGTTACCTTGCTGAGTGCTAGACCTCACTTTATCGATGCTTTTGATTTGACTCCTTTGGAGGAAAAGGTCCTTAGGCTACAGCACATGCTACATATCATTTTTTCAAGAGAAGGATATCTTACTTTAAATGAAATGTCACATTTCTGTGATGCTATAGTACCGTATGCACCCTTAAGATAAGCCATTTGTTTAAATTATGCATTTATCCCAATTTAAAAATATAATTGATTAGTGTTTAACAGTATCTAGTAGATTTTTCATTGATCTCAGTGTTTTTCCTCTAGCTGAAATGTATCATTCAGTGTACTTGAGCTGGAGCAGAATCGTGCTAATTATACCTCACATTCAGCAGGCAGAAATGAATGTAACGAAAGTTGTCAAGGAACAAATTATTATATAATATATTTAATCATATTATATATGTAATATAGGCTTAATGACGAGTTTGCCAAGAAATTATATTTCTTAGATAGGGAGTCACAATTCTGCAAAATGTTACGCTACCCTTTCACATAATGAATAAATATACATAATTTCCTTAATTTGCATATGCATGGCCTCATTATAGTCTCCCAGGCATTTTTTTAATCATGTAATGTGAAACCATTATTGGTATTACAGACCTCTAAAGTGCCAAGTTAAAGAAGCGGACAATACAATTCCACGTTTTCTAGAACTAGAGGACAACACAATGCTGAGTTTTCTAGAACTAGAGGACAACACAATGCTGAGTTTTCTAGAACTAGAGGACAACACAATGCTGAGTTTTCTAGAACTAGAGGACAACACAATGCTGAGTTTTAGAGAAACCTACCCGAGCTTGAGGACAACACAATGCTGAGTTTTCTAGAACTAGAGGACAACACCATGCTGAGTTTTGTAGAACTAATAACTTTTTAAAAAAAATGTGATTACATCCAAATCATTTACGGTGAAGACTTTGCAAAATTAAGTTACACAGAATTCATTGGAATATAAACTCTGACAAAACCCCCACAAATTACTGTAAGTGAATCATCAAGTTGCTGCACTAAAAATTATTTTGTACTTCTGTACAGTAAAATTACTCCTCCTCAAATTTTGAAGGTGGGTTTTTTATCCCAAAAGGAGTATGGCATAAATAAGCTATTAAAAAAGCAAGCTATGAAAAGAATGAAGAACAAGGAGGATTTAAGCAGACAGAGAAGGCCGTACAGCAGGTCAGCAGAAGATTCAGTGCACTTTTATGCGTCAAAACCTGCATTAAAAATAAAAATAAATTATTAAAAATAAGCATTAAAAACAATCCTACTCAACAAAAATCAACTTTTAAGGTATGATAGAGATGAACTAATGGCAGCGATAGAATGAGCAGGTGAAGACTAGGTTATTGACACCTTCCAAAACATAAATCAGTCAAATCCTGCTAAAGGTGCCAGCACGGGAGAGAACGGAACGCGCGTGCACATCGGAGGCAGGGATATCAGTTAAACCTCTTCTTTTCTAAGGGACGCCAACAATGCTTTGCAAAGCTCTGCCTCAGACGGGGGTCTTTAAGATGCCTTGTTTTTTTAAGTATATAACTGCTAAGCCTAAAATTACTGTAAAAAGTAATTACTCTACAGTGCGCACAGAAAATATACTGTACGTGTCTGATAAAAGGTATTACAATTACCTTTTATCAGACACGTACAGTATATTTTCTGTATTGAAATATAATGTAATGATATCTCATAAGGGGAAAAATAAATTCCTTCCTGGCTCCAATAATTGGCAATCAGATTACTCCCTGGTTCAACATCCTTCCCATGTATACTTATTTAGTATATCCCTGTATACCTTTCATTTCTAAAAAGATGTCCAACCCTTTTTTTTTTAACAAATCTATTGTATCTACCATCACAGTCTCCATGGGTAATGAATTCCACATTATAACTGCCCTTACTGTAAAGAAACCTTTCCTTTGTTGCTGGTGAAATCTCCTTTCGTCCAACCTTAAGGGATAAGCCTGCGTCTTTTGTACTGTCCTTGGGATGAATAGTTTTTTTAAAAGCTCCTTGTACTGTCCCCAAATATATTTGTATATAGTTATCATATCCCCTCTTAGACACCTTCTTTCTTTGCACTGTTGATTTTGTCTGACAGTGTCCTTTTTAGAATAGGGACGCTTAAAAATAACAAACAAAAAAAATTCTCTTTATAAAAGTTTTTATTATTTATCTCTAGATTTTTGAGCGCAGCTCTACGTTTACATAATTGTATGAAACATTTGTACACAGTAAATACATTGTAACTGTAGCTACAGAGAACATCAGTTAGACTTTGCTCCTGTAACATGAAAAGCAGCCAGTGAGATCAGTCAACCGTATAACTTGATTTTCAGTTTGTAGTACAAAAAAAATGTAGTTCTGTTTTAAAGGTAAGCTACACTCCTAGTTATGTTTCTTTTAGCTAAGCTGCCTAAAAGTACTTCTACGTGGACATACTGTTGCTGGTACTGCCAACCAAGTAATACACAAGTTCTTAAGGTAACATTTTTAATGATGCTGGTTGAAGCAAGAGTCAAATGCAGAGGTCACCCATTTCTGCTTCTTCCACCCATGTCCAACCAGCGGTACTCATGGAGCCTTCTACAGCTAGTCATCAAAGCAGCAACTATACCTGATGCTATATTCCAGGTTCATGTGGAACGTTTGGCAGTAATAACATCAGAGAAGAAGAATCAATGCAACTTATTTGAAGTAAAGAATAGTAGCAGCTGAACTGGTCATTGAAAAAAAATATCTTACAAAGCTGTAATGGACAAACACAGCAGATCTTTATAGAAAATGTTGCAGTTTGTACTTGATCTTTTGAGTATCTACTTTGGATGTTTGCTGAGAGACTTCCAAAACAGATGCACAAGAAAGGCTCACAGATCTGAAAAGCTCACATACAAACTGCACCTATTAAGAAAGCTATGAGATTATATTGAGTCAGCTAAAATGGAACTTTGTTGTAGCTATCCAATCCAATTGTCTAATTTCTCCCCTCCCTCTGTTGGGGCAAAAATTAATTTTTAAGGGATTTTTCAAGAAAAAAAGCTTCTCATGATTATATCTTTGACATTTTACCTGTGTAATTTAGACACCTAAAATATGTGCAATTATATATTTTGAACTTTTTTTGTGCGTAACACTTTAGTTGCCAGCGTGGCCTATGTTTTATTATGTAGGAATAAGGGCGTGTACACATTTTGTAAGTCTGTTTTGAAGTTGTGTGAAGGCACAGCTGTCAATCTTTTCAGACTGGAGAAATCGCAGTTATAGGGAAATGATGTAAAACTGAGCTGAAACAAATAACATGCGGATCAATAAGGCCTGACAGGTTCTCAGCAGACAGCTTGCCCTGCAGTGACCTGTCACTGCCCACTGCACAAAGAAGATTTAATGAATGGTCAGAGGCACATCAGATACCCGGCAATTCATTCTGAATACCTGTACTGTATGTGCTACGAATGTAAAGCAGCTGCGCACACGGAATCCCCCACAGAAGACTTGTCTCTTTCTATTGAGCAGTTTCCAAATTGTGCCATATCTCACTCACAGATCGTGTTGACCACGAGATCACGTTGTTAGATTGCAGAATGTAGGAACAGAGAAATAAAGTGGCAAGTCTATTTTCAGATTCAGCGGTCCCAAAATGCTCAGTTTGATATTGCTCTATATCAAGATAAAATGCAAAAAAATGTGTGGACTATTTAAGTCAATGCAGTCACATTTGTGGATCTGATGATTAAATGATTACAATATTTTCCAAATATCGGGGAACGTTTTGGATTTGTTTCTCAGTTGAAAAGCAATACTAACGTTGTCACACTGGAACACCGTCTATTTAAATTAGGGTAATTGTTTAAAATCAAATCTGTTTAGTTGCAGTTATAAAGAAAAGCTTTATTTTAATTAAAACGTTAATAAGTCTATTTAAAAGATGAGTACTAAAAATTAATATATATGTAGCCATGTTTTAAAATGGTATACAGTTCTCTCTCATGCTGGAAGTAAGCCTGGTAAATATGCAGGGTTGCCTGCATCAATCATGGAGGTTTGCCCTCACACCCTGGTGAGGTGTCATATGTAGTCAAGGGGAGTGGCAACATGCTCTGAGTCCACTGTTAGTGACATCAGAGATGTGGCTTTTCCCTACGTTATATAAGACACAGCACTGCCCAAAACTAGTTGTTGAAGTTTCAAGGTCAAGTGTGTTAACTAAGAGTTCAAGAGAGATGTTCTACAGCAAGTAGTCAGATCTGCAGCAGTAAGGCTGGCAGGGCCTACACTGTGTCCAGGGACCTGGCACAGGTGGTGATCTCCCTGAGGGGAGAGGTGATTCAACTCCATTGGGAGGGCAGATTCTTCTGAAGGAGAGTGCTGTAGAGAATGAGCGGCTAAGCTGTTTGCTGCGAGGGGCAGTCTGCCTGGACCATCAATAAAGATGCCCTTGTTCACAAGAACCCCCATGTGTGAGTGTGAAGTTACTCCACCGAGGAGTTCCTCATCAGAACCATCTCCCTGCGGATGCAGAGATCCAGATGAGGTGGAGGCGCTGCACTGGATATAGGTAGGACTCAAGCACACTACCTCAGCTGCCTGTCTGTGTTGACATTCCCCATACCAACATCATGCGGGAGACTCAGGAGTCCTGTTGCCAACAGGTGCACCACCAGACACGACCATGTAATGGGGACCGGTTAGACCACAGGGGCCAATCTGAGATTGGGTGGGTCAGGAGGGTCCAGAAAAACCATTACATATATATTGCTGAATGCTAAGAATATTAGACTAATATTTTACACTTTACAGAACATTTTAACATAGCTATCTGTAATAGCTAAATATTAAAGTACTTGCTCCACAAAAAACATAGCAAAGGCCAAGCCATAATAATTGACGTCATTCTATTTGAATTAATCATTTGACAAAAGCCACATAGTGTTGTTTAGAGCATTATGTAATAGAAGAGATTATTTTATATTCCCTATGTCTGCCAGTAATTTATGTTAAGGAAGGAATTACTTAGTTCCCCGCATCTTATTTGTAATGGATAGATATACAGATGCAGCAAGACTTACTGAGTATTAATGCTGCGAGAGGGTCCGATCCAGAAGCATTAACCCCCCAGCAGCAATAGTAGTAAGAACCAGTCTTCTCTGTGTCAGTGCTCAAGCTCCATATATGACATAAGATGATAAGCCACTTGTATAGAAAGAAGGACCATGTAAGCCAGAGTGTATACCACTCTGTTGGTGTATATAACTAAGCTCATAGATGAGGAGGGTATGTGTGAATGTCCAAGGGTGTAGACAAGGTTAGTCTGTATATGAACAATCTATCTTATCCAATTCCCTGGACTAACTCCCTAGAGCTACACACAATTAATAGACATGGTCTCCCAAGTCAGAAAAGAGTACGGGCTTACTCACGACTGGTACACTCTGTAGGCTATCCTGATGATCCACGCTGAGGGAATTTGCATAGAATGATCCAAAAGAGGAAAAAATGGATGTTTTGCATCTTTTTTCTTCTGATGTCGCTGGATCAAGGTTCGTAGGCCCCCCTTCTTTTTCACTTGTTCTCACAGTGCTCCGCCATATTTTCCTCTTTTGGATCATTCTATTAACCCCCCAGGAGCATGAGCGCGGCAGCACCATCTTCCGAGCCGCGGCTTTAAGAGTTTTCAGTTGCAGTTCCGGAACAGGAAGAAGTCTTGCTACTTCTGTATAGCAAGATGGGTGTAGTAAGGAGATCAGCATACGGTCACTAGCAGGCTAGCAGTAGACGAGAAAGTGGGCAGATTGGCATGATGAAAGACTGCTGAAGGACCTAACAGAGAGTTTGCGGTTTCCCAGCTGACGGGATCACTGACATAGGTTGTTGGAAGGAATGAGTGAAGACTTAAGTCCAGATGGGGGGGGGGGGGGGTATTCCACCAAAGCGAGGAAGCCTGGTGACCCTGGTTCTCCCTTGAGAATCTTGATTCCAAGATACACCCTGGAGGACCCTCCACCTCTAAGCTAAAACATGACACACCCCTTAGCTGAACTCCTATATGGTGGTGAACTAAAGTCTGCAGAGGTTATCCCTCTGATGGCCACACATGTATCTGGGGAGAATTTCCTCAGTTTGAACCAACTACTGCTTAAGTACAATTCAATTAAAAGTAACTTAAAATATAAGTAACAAAAATCAACAAATGTCAACCAAATAAGAGTGTTTCACACGTGCTTACTGTAAATCAATCAAAAGCTGCACATACAATTTCAAATGAATTTTTGAAATGTATATAAGCAGTCCCATCTTTGTTAATAAATTGCATAAAAATACTTAATATATTTTATTAGTCCATTCATCGAGATATGGAATCCTTACATTATGGTCAGTATAGACAAAATGTATTATGGGATGTGCTATAAAACAAAGCATTTCAAAGAGAAGCAAGGTACATATATAAATAGGGTACTGCATATTTAATATATACAAATATCTAATGTGAAACTGTTGGTTTCAAGTACGATTCTTAGACAGCAGACGTCGGTTTACTTGTAACGTAGGAATACTCACAAACACAGTGAACAATTTTACAAAAATGCCAAAACGACTTTTAATACAGCCTAAAGATAGTGACAGCAATTCTGTCAATGTAGAACATAGGGGAATAATTAATAATTAGTTATCGTGCATATAAAAAGCATAGTCAGCGGTTTGGACATAGATTAATCATGCAAATGTATTACACACCATTGCACATTTAATGCAGGTGTCAAATTGTGAATCACCCGATTCTACAAAAAATATATATTATACCAAAAGTGTCAAGCAAGCAATTGGGTCGAACACCTTTATTTCAACTTGAGCGTAGTTCTTAAACTGTGGAGGCTACCGTCAGCAAGAATTCCTTAGAGCAGAATATGGTAGATTACAACTTTACTACAAAGATGTCCAATGTTTAAATGAAATATGATGATTTGTTTCTATTGCCTTCTTAATTTTTTACTTTCTGTTAGCACACCACTGTATGTCGTGGGACATTTAAATGCATAGGCGATACCAGCACCCAATAATGGGGCCTGTATCTCGGGAAGCAGGGAGTCCCCAGACCTCAAATCAACGCGGTTCTGCTCCGGAGACCCCCTGCTCATCTACACTAGGATTACATTTTATATTAAAACAGCTGCTACCCACAATAAACATTAACATCAAAACAACACTAATACCCACCTCCTCTACCCCCACATGATTGATACCAGAGACTGCGGTGTCTGGGGGTCCTCCGGTGGTCCCCGCGAGTGTCTAGGGCCATCGGGTGGTGCCCGCGGGTCCTCCTCAGGTGGTCCCCGCAGGTGTCCAGGGGTCCTCATGTGGTCCCCACAGGTGTGTGGGGGCCCTCGGGGATGATGTCACATCCTTTTGAACTAATGTAACCTATCATTACACGGTACAGCAACCAATTGGATTGTCTTCAATCACATTTGCTGTAATACCATGTGATATAGCCATGTGGTTTTAAGGATGTGACGTACCTCCCTTGGAGATGTCACATCCTTAAAAAAAAAAAGGGGGGGGCGGGCACGATACAGCGTCCAATCGGATTGGAGCTGTACCGTCTCACCATAAAATGTGACGTCACAGGCCATATATAAGGCCTGTAAGTCTCATTTTACCTCAAGAAGCTGACGAGAGAACACCCTGTTCTGGATTTACCATGGGTCTTTGGATTGAGAGATGAAGAAAGAAGATTATAGAAAAGAAGAAAATAATGACAGGTGCAGAAAGAAGATGGCGATAGAAGATAAAAGAAAGAAGTTTTTTTTTTACGCGATGCTGGTCTTTAATTTGGATGACGTTGGATTGCGGGTGATGACGTCAAGTATGTGGTCCCTGCGGGTCTGGGGGCCCTTGGGTGATACCTGTGGGTGCCTGGGGCCCCTTGGGTGGTCCCCACGGGTGTCTGGGGGCCCTTGGGTGGTCCCCGCAGGTCTCCGCTGACCTGCGGTACCCAGCATAAATTAAGTAAATAAAACTTTCTACTTACCCCTGCCATCATGAATGGCATCCTCATCAGCATACTCAATGTCCATGTCCTCCATCGCCAGAAAGCATACAATGAAAAATACAATCTAATAGCCCCTAACCCCCACCTTAGCGGTTAATAACCACTATAGTAATCAAGGGGTTAACCCACCCTCCCCCACTACCCACCCAGGAGGCCTAACCACCTACCGCGGGACCACGAGACATAAAAATATTTAAAATACTTGTCTGACGTTTCTTTTATAAAAATGTATGAATCACCTCGATATTATTCTTAAACGTGTAATTTCCATTAGTTCATTTTGATCCTAGTAGGAACTGTCTATTAGTTTGAGGTGGGCTAAAGTTTAGTGAGGTCTTCAAAATCTTGTCCTATTCTAAAAAGGGAAGTCCAAGAGCCCTTGTTCTAGCATCTAATTTAGATGCTGTCTCTTTACTTCTGTAAGGAGCTGTGGGCCGCGGCGCAATCTCTCCATCCCCCCTTCTGCCTCCACTCACCGGTACCCCCGCCGAACCTCCGCTCCCTCTCAGCCGGCCGCCATCTTGCTGAGATGCGCGCGGGACACGCTTACATAGCGTGCGTCCCCAGCTTTAATTTATTCACTCCACTCGGGCTCTAACCATGCCCCCGGCTTCGACACGACTCGCACCGGGTCCCTCCGAGTTCAGCTGTGCCAGAAGCATTTTAGATACCGGCACCAATCAGCTGCAGCTCCTCAGCACACTCTGATCCTGCCTCCTGCTCCTATTGGCTCCCCTACCTTTATTACCCCTGTCCTGCCCTGCAAACCTTGCTCTGCATAGTCTTAGCTCTGGTGGATGTGTGCTTTACTCGTGTCTTCATTACAGTGCTTCTCCGTTTCTGATCCGGCTTGGCTGACTACCCTCTCTGGCTCTCGACTCCGGCTTCCTCCTGACTACGCTGCCTCTCTCGTTCCCCGAACTCGGCTTCTACCTCGACCTCCCATACCTCTCTGCTCCCTGAACTTGCTACGGCAACCACTAAGGCATTTCTACTCTCCGGATCCGGCAAGTACTATAGCTAAAGTCTCCTGGCCACACAAATACCACACTCCGGACACACTCCTTCTGCTGCGGGTGCGTGTAATCTTACGTCCCACCTCAGTACAAGGGACGGGTCTGGTCTGCGGGCAGCACTGCGTGACAACTTCATGAATACAAGTGACTAAAAAAAAAAAATAGCTAAGGGTGGCTTTTTGCCAAAACTATTCACTCAAAGCTCATATTCTTTAAGCACATTTCTACACCAGAGTGGCATGGGACCTCCAGCATTTCAGGTCATGGAAGGGACTCCACTTCCATTTTGACCAGGCCGACCTCCGTTGCAGTGCTTAGCCCGATCAGCCCCTTGAAAATGAGCCTTTGCGCCATGATGTATCTGGTACGTCAATACGGCCGCAGGCATGCAGGGGCCCGTGACGTTTCAGGCGTCTCATAAGGGCACTCTAAAGGTTATCAGTTACATTCCATCACCTCAAATGTAGCAAATTGCCACTTTCTATATAGGAAATAATGCCAGTTTTGTTAGCCGACAATAAGCATAGAACTCATCATGAAGAAGCAAACAGCATACTACAGCTCAACCCCGTTATAGCGCGATCTGCTATAACTCGGATACGCTTAAAACGCGGTTTTAGCGTGGACCCCGAATATATTTTTTTTAAAAATAATAATTTTTGCACACACACACTGCACACACTCACAGCACACTGCACACTCAGCACCAGCACACTGCACACACACAGCCCCCTTACCCCCTTACCTTTGGTGTCAGCCGCTGGGACATCGTGGGGCTGCTGGATTGGGATCGTTGCGGGGCTGGGGTGGGGGGAATCGATGTGGAGCTGCTGGGGCATCGTGGGGCTGCTGAATCGGGATCGGTGCGGGGCTGGGATCGATGTGGAGCTGCTGGGGGAAGTGAGGCTGCTGGATCGGGATCGGTGCGGGGCTGGGGGGGGGTTCGATGTGGAGCTGCTCGGGGAAGTGAGGCTGCTGGATCGGGATCGGTGCGGGGCTGGGGATCGATGTGCAGCTGCTGGATCGGGATCGGTGCGGGGCTGGGGGGATCGGTGCGGAGCTGCTGAGGGAAGTGAGGCTGTGAGGGGAATGCTGGGAGAATTACAGTGGCTGCTTGGGGACGTGTAGTGCTAACGGCGCTTCACTCAACCTCTTCCCCCCTCCTCCCTCCTCCCGATTGGGCGAGCGGCAGCCATTTTTTTTAAATTAGCGGGTGGCCCCCGAGGACCGCGCTATAACGGGGTTGAGCTGTATTAACATCTAACACATTATGTGAGCTGTAAATAAGTAGTACTGTATGCAGCTGAATGCAGCAATGGATACATTATTTAACTCCTGCATAACTAGAGAAACCAACAAATTAAATAAAAAGCACAGGGAAATATTGAGAACATCTGAGAAAAGTAGCAAAATATAAGATAATGTAGGTTTGCTGAAGGTCACTTAGAAAAAGTGGTGATGAAGCTAAGATGACAGACGAGGGGATATGGTAGTACACATTTTGGTACATATATTTTCAAAGCAGAACATACAGCGTATTTGATTTTCAGTTAAACCAGATTGTCTTATTTTACAAGGAAGAGCCAGAAGAAAGTTCAGAAATGTTCTGTAGAAATTATGTTTTTGTTAGAAAATGTATATTTTGCCCTTTTGTTAACCGAGTAGCAACGGCACCAGAGATCCACAGCCCCTCGGACACATTACGATCTTGTGACCACTTTTCCGAGTGACATGGTCTCAAAATCGCTGATGACGGGAACGGAAGAGAAGTCCATCTCTTCAATTCCTCTGCCTGCTAGACCCATTCCTCTCCTGTGGAGCACTGAAAGCAATCTCTCCTAGAAAATTAGCAGAAAGCCCAAGACGTAGGACCCCTGGAGTGTCAGACCCCCATGATGTTGTGGATATGTCATGCACCATCCAAAAAGTTGAAGGTGCTATGCAATGGAGTTGTAATAAAGTTAAAGCATGTAGTTATATAATCCCATGGTGCTATTCCATAAGACACGTTGCATTGCTGGAATAGCTCTGCGTCGTACAAATGGCCCAAAACATATTCTCTACCATTTAAGAGTTGATTCAATGTTTTTAAGGAAATACAGTATACAGTATCTCTATTTAAAAAAAATTGAGCGACTAAATAGGTCCAAGAATGTCTTAGCAGGAGCAAAAACACTTGAAAGAGAAACGGAAAATTCATAACAGTGTGTTTAGAAATTCTGTAAGGTAATATAAACTGTGGCATGTCTTTCCTTTTATGCTGTGCAAAAAGACTGCAAAGGAGTTACAGAAATTACTTTGGCCATCTGTATCTTGCCTATTTCATGTCAAACAACTGACTGCATACTGTGGATTGCAAAAGAAGCAGGACTGACAAAACGTAGCAAACATAAAATCAACATTTCTGTTGAGTCATACATAGATATTGAGGCAATTTAACCCCTTTTCTGCGAGAGCACTATTTAGTGCATTGCAACCCCAGGAATATAAACGTTATGGAATGCATATTGATATTGACGGTCCATGTTTACTTTCATCCCAAATAGCTTGCACTGGGAGAAGAATAAGACCAGATATATCACCAAGCTGTCTGCAACAGCTTCAAAAGTTTTGTACATGACATTAGTAACCATGTATGTAAATAAAATAAAGATGTGCCATTTATACTGTAGTAGCGCAAGTTTTAACAGTACACTGTGTTAATTGTTATGGGTTAGGTTTTGACTAAAAGGTTATCTATCACCTGTACATAAAAATAGATCTCCGCTACATACATTTTTAAACTTTCGTATCATATAAAAATTCTAAAGTTATGAAACTACTGTAAGCAAAACACTAACATTTTATATGCTACTCAGGATAACCAAACACGTGATAAAGAGATGAAACATAGCACATAATGTAAACTGAGTTCACAGAGTAGCAGTAGGCATATCAATATGTTGGACTACAGTTCATCACAAAACACTTTGCAGCAATGAAGTGTTTGGTTTATACTGTACAGTATAGACAGTAAACACTCCGGAGTGTGTCTGCATGTCTCACTTTGCAGCAAGTTTCCTGGTTCTGTTTTCATATCTAAAACACACCTGTATGAGACATTTATCATGATGGCAAAAGTTTTCATGTACTTTTGTACATCAATTTGTACGTGCTCCACATGCAAAAGCTTACACTTTAAGCTACTTACCTCGGGCACTGATATCTTGAGTAAAGAAGTTAACACCATGTAAGATCTGTTGATGTTAATTAACTACTGTAAATTATATCCCATTTTATTGCTGCTAACTTGGATACATCTCATTAGACTTTAGTTCCAAGTTTTCCCAACTGCTCAAAAAAACCCTCCCAAATATCTACCTGATGCCAGTAGAGCAAGTGATGCAAAGCACTTTGATATATTGGCACAATGCATAATTTGGGGGATCTCTAGTTTGTGAGTTGACTTGATAAATACAGCCCAGATATTAATCTGCAGATATTAATATTCTAGGAATTAAAACATAACTTAGCCCGATCGAACTCAATACTAAACTTTTATCTCTCTTCTGTCAGATGGGAATTTTCACAACATGTTGGTGAAATTAGTGATTTACTGCAGTTTTAAAGTAATAACTGAAGAAGAAAAAAACTCAATGGATGATTTAAACTGCTAAATGTTTATAGTGAGATAAGAAAAATCCTACATTTGCTACTGTATCTAATTATGAAATGTTTTCCACAGTTCATGAATAATCTCTTAATACAGGGTTTCTCATCCTGGGTACTGTGTAACCCAGTGATTCCTCAGAGTAACCTTAAGGAAAAAACAAACATGTGTATTTACCGTAGTGCATCAACCCAAATGCTGCAATGTTTTATCAATTTATTGCTGATTAAAGATTTTACATTTAAAATAACAGAAAAACTGAATTTAATAATTACAATTACTTTTTTTTTTTCTTCTCTTACACTGAATTTACAAACAGATTTCAATGTCTAAAAATCTCTCCCTAAAGGTCCCCCCTACCTGACAACACAAACACTAACCCAGCCACCAGCCCAGCCCCACACACCCTCTCCCTTCCTGACAATACCACAGTGAACAGCAGTGAGGAAGTGGCAGGGACTTTGCGCATGCGCGCGGGGATTCAGATTTTGTAAGATCCGCGACAGGACAGAAACCTATGGCAGATTCCGGAGCATCTGCCCGCCTTCAGATAGCCGCACGCGAATCAGATTTTGACTAATTCACCCATCTCTAGTTAAGTGTAAAATGATGTTGCAATTACATATTTATTTTCTGTTTCTATCTTTAAAAAATTAACAATTGAGACATGGTGGGGCACCCCGGCAATTGCAAGATCTCAATAGGGTAGCCCTGTGGGGAAAAAGGTTAAGAACCAAATTCCTCAATATAGAATTTCTTTATTATGTCAATATTTTTTAAGCAACTCTGTTGAAATAATTCAATGAAACGAAATAATTTTTTTCCCAATAAATACAAAACACCCACAACTGAAACTGATAAAATGACATTTGACTTCAAATGCTTATTATATCTTCTGAATGGAGCAGTGGATTATAAAAATAAAAGCAGCGTTGGAAAGGTTAAGATGACGTCTCTGAAAGTAGGTAAAAATAAAATGCAACAGATTTGCTCATTGAATAATGCACATATCAAATTAAAGAGGCAATCAAAGCATCTTAAAAAGTTTTTTTTTTAATATATATATATATATGCAGTCTTTGATTACCTTTCTTGAAAACGAATTACCTAAGCTGCCGATCTTTCGGTTCTCCTGTAATCGATCAGCAAAATCCTATTTCCCAGGGTTCACTAAACGGCTGCCTTTCAGTTTCAAATCAATCCTTCAGTCAATGTAACTCCGCAGCTACAATGTATTCTTATATTGCTAAGGTGCATCTCCTAATGCAGGGGTGCACAAACTAGTGGTTGCAGAGGCCCCCTGTTCTTCCCCAAGGCATTTAAATTAAATGCCGGGGGATCGTGTGAGGCCTCTGCAACTTACCTTGATTCAGACGGCTGGTGTGACGCTGGATACAATGTGAGGGGGGCAGGACAAAAAAGTTTTAGCACCTCTGTTCTAATGAATACTGCAGTATGCATGGAAAAGTCCATTCTCTCCAAGAATATCACACTGTCATTCTTTTTCTCATTTGTAACTATGGGGACAATGTAACATTCTGGAATAATAGTAATAGCATGTTCTTGTATAGCGCTGCTAGTTTTACGCAGCACTTTACAGAGACATTTTGCAGGCACAGTCCCTGTCCCATGGAACTTACAATCTATGTTTTTGCTGCCTGAGGCACAGGGAGATAAAGGGACTTGCCCAAGCTCACAAGGAGCCGACACCAGGAAGTGAACCAGGTTCCCCTGCTTCAAACTCAGTGCCAGCTCCTTCTCCCATAATGGAATGGATACATTCTTCCCTTTGCCTTATAAAAAGTGGCTATGGAACCTCAAATGTTTAATGTAGCAAACACGAACGTCTGTTTAAATGCATCAGTAAGTCACAAAAGAGACTGAAATAAATGTGTCAAGTGGTCAGGATATCTTAACCGTTTCCTTAATCTAATCTAATGAGTGTCAGATACAAAAAGGAATCCCCTCGTATAAACAAATTCCATGGGCTACTGCCATGCGCTAAACAACTTTGACTCAGATGACCGGATTAGAAAGGCAAAACCGTTCTAAAATGGAAACTCAATTCCTGGCCAACATATGGGCTGATGTATCAAGGCAAAAGTGGAGCAATTCTGGGACAAAATAACTGCATCATGTGTATTAAAGAGAATAATACCACTGAAACTAACAGGATTTCCTTCCTTTCCATTTTTTTTACCCCAGATATGCTCCACGTTTGCATTGATTCCCGATAGTTATTGAAAGATTGTATCAAATGCAGCAAAATTGGTATATTCCAACAAATGAAACCATGCATATGGTAGGAACTGAACTAATTGAGACAACAATGACAAATCTGATGTTATTCTCCAAGTATGTACTGTACATCAACAAAGCCACAGCAACAAATAAAGAATACATGACCAAAAGCAATACCATTAAACATATATTAGATATATTGTGCTGCTATTGTTCCCACATGACAAAACACTATGCGCCATAGAGACAGGGGCGTAGCTATAGCCCGGGCAAAGCCAGGGGCCCGTGCTCTTGAGGGGCCCACTCCCCCCCCCCCTGTTGGCGGCCCTTCCTCTGCAATCCCTTCCTCTGCAAGTGGGCGGGGCCTAGGTCAGGTGGCGGGGCCCTGAGATGCAGTAGGAAGGACAGAGGGGAAATTTCTTCCTCTGCAGAGCCTCCGTAGGTGGGCGGGGCCTATGTCAGGGGGCGGGGCCTCACGTCGTGCAGCGTGGAGCTGGAGCCTGAGAGACAGGCTGGGAAAAGTGAGAGGGAGGGGAAGGGTTAAATCACCGGGGTAAAAACAGACTTGAAAGAGAAGAATACAGGAAGGAAGAGACAAAGTGAGAATGGAGTACAAGAGAGAAATACATATGAGGGAAAAGAAAGAGATAGCGCAAAGAGAGAGAGAGAGCAGAGAGAGAGCTAATAGAGAAAGAGAGAGAGAGAGAGCAAAGAGAGAAAGAGAGCGAGAGAGCAAAGAGAGAAAGAGTGCAAATAGAGAGATCAGAGATCAAAAAGAGAGAGAGAGCAGGGAGAGAGAGCAGAGCGAGAGAGCAAAGAGAGAGAGACATGAGGGGGCCCTCAATATTTTTTTGCCCGGGGGTCCCGCACATATATAGCTATGGCACTGCATAGAGACATTGGTGAGTTACAGCAGGGGTGCTCAAATTGGGGGGCGTGGGATTGTCTGCGGGGGCGCAGGGTTTACAGAGGCTCTGCGCGCTTCCCAAAGGCACTTAAATTAAATGCCGGGGAAGCGGCGAAGGCCTCTGCAAACTGCATTTACCTTGGCTCAGATGGCTTCTGGAGACGCGTTGCCATAGCAACGAGGCGTCATGGTCATGTAATGTCACATTGCCATGGCAACGTGATGTCTTGAGGGGGGGTGGGGGGCGGAGAGGAGGACAGCCGTCAGGGGGGCGCAGGAAAAAAAGATTGCTGTGTTACAGTATTTATATATTTAGCTCAAGAAAAACTGTTTAAAGCAGCAAAGCATGTGAAATCTTAATTTAAAAAAAAATAAGTCTGTTTTGTAGTATTAGATAATAGTGACTGTTTTTTTGTTTTGTTTTATTCAACTCTTAAAAATGACGTTAATGAGTTTGAAAACAATTTCTGCAGCAGGTTTTAGCCTACCTCCCTAGCAATGCAAGATCTTTGCAGCACTTTCATGTTTGGGATAATTGGTTGCAAATATTCCCAGCAGTTTAAGCTGCAAACAGTAACAAAATATAATGTTACCTGAGTAATACAAAGATACATTGTAGCTGCTGAGTTACACTGACTGAAGAAGCCATTATATTAGGCACACAATCAGAATTTTGACAGATGTCTAACAAGAGCACCACACAATTGCCAGCTTAGGCCTCGGGCACGGTCAGCGCTTAGGCACTGACCCGTGCTGAGGCGCGCTGGTGCTTACCAGTGAACCCCTGCAGCCGCAATGAGAGCGGCTTTAGCAGGGGCTCGCACACACTTCCACAAGCGTGCGGAAGCGTGGGTCTTATTAGAATTTTAGATTCAAGTGCTCAAGGGAGCGCAGGGCCGGTCACGTGAGCGGTTCGCCCAATGAGGGCGAACCAGCTCCGTGACGTCACTGGCCCGCCCCCCGACACACCCCCGGATGGCGCGCTAACCAAGGCCAGGGAAAGCACCCGCTTTCCCTCAGCCTCAGCGCGCCTCCGTACGGCTGCTGCAACCCTGGACGCAGCCTTAGGTAAGAATGTAGAATTATACATTGTCACATGCTTTACATATACAAATAAGAAAAAAAAAAAAAAAGAAAAAAGTTGGAAAGTAGTAACGCTGCTTTAAATCCCGTGTTTAAGAAAAGTCACTTTTAGTAAAAGATAGGTTAAGCAGATTAGTTTAATTAGTTCTAGCCACACTGTATAGCAAAGCACCACTTAAATATGGGTCTCATTTTTCTACAGGCTTATTTGGTTTGTGTACTGATGGCATCATGATGGCAAAATAACAAAATAAAAATGAATAGGGAAGAGAAGAAAAAAAAGGGGAAAAAAAAGTAGAGATTGACAATTTACCTATACCATATGCTCTAAAATCTGCAGTCTGATCACAAATGATTATAAAAAAAAACTCTAAGGAATTTGTTTCCATGGAGACATAAAAAGTTTAAAACAATTTTATACTACTTACACTCGTCTATTTATTTATTTTTTAGGGAAAAATCATCTATGTGGCCCAATAAACACGCCACTAATTCACTCTGGTCGCAGGAAGGACTATGCTATATTAAGCCAATAGTACCTATTCACAGAATCAAAACCAAAACTTCCTCGGGTATCCGACACAATGTATTCTTGAAAATGCGTCGGATAGTGAAGCGTCGTAAAGCGAAACCCATTTTCCCATAGGATCAATGTCATAAATTGAGGTTATGTTCCGGACCAAGGCCAAGAAGGCATTTTTAACACAAAATGACCCAGAATATTGTACTCAGGCAATAATATATGCAGTACATACAGTCATTATTATGTATACACATCTATTTATTAAATATAAATATATATATATAGTACTGTACAGTATAAGCAATATAAATTATTGGAGGAGGACAGAAGGTGATTGGGGGATATCTTAGGGGGAAATTGTAAGGGCTTTTGGGAGTGAGATTTATAAAAGCTTCTTGGAGGAGATTTGGAAGAGCTTCTTAGGCTGTGTCCATGATCGGGCAGACCGTGCGCATGCTGACCGATCAAACTGCCCAAGGCAGTGATTGCTTCCATGCGGCGTGCGGGCGCACGCATGCGAAAGCTGGAGGGGCGCGCATTGTACAAAAAAATCTGTTCAAACTGATTTCTTGGCACGACAGGACAGTCTCGTGAGCGGTTCGCCCAATGAGGGCAGATCAGCTCCGTGACGTCACTGGTACACCCACGGACGGCGCGTGTACCATGGCCATCAGCCTCCGCGCGCCTCTGCACGGCTGAACTTACTATGGACACAGCCTTAGAGGGGATGTAGGTGGACTACTCCCTTGAGTTCTAGGTGAAGTGCATGATTTGGTTCTCTTGAAGCTGTTTACGGAAGTCTGCAGAGGTGTTTTCCTTTTATGCCTGTAAAGCAGCTGCCTGTAGCAGCCGGTTAGGTTGGATATCCCTCGACTGACTGAAGAGTTGTGTTCAATGTTGGGGTCATTTTCATCAAATATGGCCAATGCACTATCAATGTGCTTAAATGCCTCACTCAACAGTTTCATTGTTAAAGCTTTACAATGAGGAATCTTTTTAACAGATTGTTGTCCCTGTTCTTCATCTGCAATTATTAATTGAAGGTCTTCATTGCTTAACTCCTTGGGATGCCAGCAACTCATCAACATCCTCTCTTACCACCTTTAAATTGAGATTTTGCCCATTGCACAGCACAGAGTAACCTCTGCAACTGTCTCTGTAAAATCTTTGAAATTAGAGACAAAATTAGGGCAAAGTTTCTTCAAACACCATTTAAATTTGATTGTTTCACCTCTTTCCATGCCTCACTGACGTTTTTCACTGCATGGAGAATATTGAAGATATGGGATGAGGTAAGGGCTAACAGGATGTTAAGTTAGGTTAATATCACATTGTCACTCAATGGAGTTTTGGGGATCTGAGCCTAGAGGCTTTACTCCAGTATCAAGTATGTTAGTACATTTATTCATCAGTAAACATTAAACATTTTCACAGAACATTGGAAAGAGAGGGGTTTTCCAAGCTGCTGCAATGCAACAGTTGGCGACATATGTAAGATTTGTTTATTTGCTATGGAGAAAGAGCTCTAGAAAGGGAGGTTCAATAAACAAAAAGCATGGGATCCAAAAGGCAGCACAGGACAGATAATATCTCCCTGATACTGTCACCCCAGATCGTTCCGACTAAGCTAGCTGGGGTTTAAAGTTTGAAGCTCTCGTGTCACGCGGGCCAATAGGAAGCCAAACTAACCTGGAGCTTTGAAACTCCACAATTACATGATCCCTGTTAGCTGAACGGGCCAGCACCCCATATGGAGATATGTATCTCCGGAAGAAGGGGGTCCCCGGAGCTGAAATTAGTGAAATTCAGCCCCAGAGACCCCCTGTTTATATCCTATATTAAAGTTATTAAATAAAAATTTTAAAAAAATCACCAAAAACATGCATGCTTGGGTTGGCGTTTTAAAGGGGAAATGCAGTCTAAGATGAAACATTTTAATACTAGTAAAATGTTTAAAATCCAAGTGATTGATGCATCTTTTTTCCATATCTGCCATTTCTGAGTAATTGTAAATAATTTTTTAATGTTAGTTTGTAAACATGTTGAACTGAGACTTGGACGAGGTTTGATTTCCTCTGCCTACTCCTGTATGAGGTCACTGTGTGTTCAACAAGTGCTTGTACAACCCTTCCCCACCTCCCCATATCTTTACTGTGTCTCTGACAAGGTGGGATATAGATGAAGAAAGACACTTGATAAACATCTCACCGTTCAGAGGCCCGTTAGAAATTCAATGTGTATTTCATTTCTAGTGCAGTTGTATTTGTTTAGGGAAGCTAATTACACTATTAAATTATATAGCAAAGATTGTTTCTGATACATGGAATTGCACCCTTAAGCCAAACCCTAAAACTGTGCATTATCAAATGTTCAATACTGATGCAAAAAAAATCAGCAATAGTATAAAAAAAAATATTATTACTTTTAACTGGATTTTTTTTCTTTTGATACATTTACTGCTATTTTGAAGCTGGAAAACATCAACTTCAATAAACAGTCAAAGTTGCACTTAACTGCAACTCTTAAGCTAACATATGCAATGAAAATATACATCCAAATATTACACTTGCTAAGATTCCTGCAGCTATAACAATTTCTTAACAAAGATCTGAACTCGCATTATTACTGGTTAATCGTGACAATGATCTCTTTTTTGAAGTGAAACTTCCTTAGTGGCACCTCATTCGAACTGGGGCAAAAAAGAATTGTGGAGACAGAAATGAAACGGATGTGACGTCAGTGCTGGCAGTTGAGGCCGGGCTGTGTTCTGGCTCAGCCCGACCCCAACACTGACATCACACCCGCTCCACAAATCAGATGCGGCGGCGGCGGCGGCGATAGCCGCCGCCGCCGCTCCTAATGGCCCCCGCTCCCCCCACATGGCTGATGACATATGCGGCGGCGGCGATAGCCGCCGGCGCCGCTCCTAACGGCCGCCATTCCCCCCGCACATCCGCTGCCAAGCCGCGCATGCTCAGTAATCATGGGGACTGGAGGAAAGCCACGCATGCGCAGAAGCGGTTGGCAGCGGCGCCGTTCCCCGCCCGCTGCCACGGCTGTTGACATGTGTCCCCGTCTGCTGCCCGGGACAGCAGAGACCGCCCGACCGGGACAGCCCCCCACCCACCCTTTCCTTACCCGAATGTGACCTCCCTCCCAGCCCACACATGGGCCCGCCTAACTTCCACTACCGCTGCCATGCCGCGCATGCGCAGAAGCGGCTGGCAGCGGCGCCATTCAGCCCTCCAGTGACGCGGGCGTTTGCGGGCCCCCCAGGAAGCGGTGGTACAAAAACCCGGGCGCAACCCGCGCGGACCCCCCCCCCGTCACCCCCACACACAACTGATGGAAACCCCCCACACACTAACCGGAACCCCCCACAGCCACTGACTTACCCCCACAGCACTGACTGACCACCCCCCCGGACCCTCCCACACCCCCCATCACTTGACAGACCCCCCCACCCACTGACTGACCCCCCCAGACCCCCCCACACACTCCGGACTTACCGACCCCCCCCCCACCCCCCCAACCCCCACTCACAACTGACTGCCCCCCAAGACCCCAAACACACGACTGACCCCCCCCAGAACCCCCACACACAGTCTGACCTGGACCCCCCCCAGAACTCCACCCCACAGGTCTACCCCACCTTGTGACCCCAAGGAGGCACACTGCTGAACGACCCCCCCAGCCACCCCCACACACTGACTGACCACCCCAGACCCCCCAACACACTGACTGACCACCCCCATCAACCCCCAACACACACTGATGAACCCCCACGACCCCCACACACCTACTGAACACAGACACAAAAAAAAATACTGGCCCAACACACCTGACTTCTCACCACTCCTGACCCCCCCAGACCCCATCACCACCCTGCAACCCCCCCGCCCCCCCCACACACTGCCTGACACCCCGACCCGCCCCACACACACACGTGACCCCCCAGAGCACCAACCCACACCATGACTAGACCGCCCCTAACAGACCTCACACATGACCCCTACCAGACCCCACACATCACTCAGCGTCCACACGCACTACTAGTCACACGCACACTCATGTCACAACTCACAGCAGACGCACACGCAGTCACACGAAGTTACGCACGCTACGGTCACACGCACGTCAAACGCCCACGCTCCAGGTCACATACGCCGCACACCAGTCCACACCGCACACTCAGCAGCCTCAATCAACGACAACACTATACCGCAGACGAAACAAAACGCGCACTCTCATTAAACGGAATCTCAGTCACACGCGCACTCTCAGTATCACAAACGCGCCATCTAAGTCACACGCGCACTCTCAGCATCACCCTACTAACTCTCAACGCGCACTACTCATGTCACACGCGCACTCTCAGTCACACGCGCCACTCCTCATCCAGCGCACACTCATTCAAACACGCGCACACTCAGTCACCCCGCGTCACAGCTACTCTAGTTTCAACCAACACGCACACTCTCAGTCACACGCACACTCTGTCACACGCACACTCTCAGTCACACGCACACTCTCAGTCACACGCACACTGTCACACGTGGAATTCACACTTAGTGCAAATAGCTAATACAGGGGATGTGTGCCGAGCACGCGCATTCTAAGTCAAATTTATTTGCGTTTTGTCATTGAGATTGTATTTTGATTTTTAATTAAAACATCACCAACACCAACACAAATACAATTTCTGTGACAAAAGTCAAAGAAGTTTCACTTACTATGCGCGTGCACAGCACACACAGCTTTTTTTTTCAGTGCTCCTTTATTGTAGATTACAATGAAACAAAACAGCATGTCAAAGAGGCACGTGTTTACATCACATACATGGAAAGCCATTCAATATTTTGACTGCAAATCTTTAGACTGGTTGTCAGATCTGTGAAATCTGTCTTCTTACATGTTTTCTCGCTTTTTCTCTTTACACAAAGCAATGATTCCTCATCAAAGCATATTATTTTGTGTATCACATATGTAGATATAGTGATCTTTAATCACAGAAATCAAGTTTTCCCTCTGTCACAAAAACGTGGTGGGGAGGTCAACAGGGACCCACCAGCGAATTTTGCCCTTTTCCATTACAGCTGCCAGACAGGTTCTTCGGAGCTCGCCTTTACAGGGTGGCTCACTGGAAGCTGTGGCATGGTCATTCCAAGGAAAAAAACTTCTAACAGCGCTCTAAGGAGATTATAAACAGTGATGGGTATATAATGTGACTTCAAAGGGGACTGTGGATAAACAATGTATATATAATACAGTGCAAATAAAGTGCAAATAAGTGAAAAATAGAAATAAATATAAAGAAATGCTGCTCAAAACCCTTGGAAGGATGGTCCACAGGATTCCCTCTTGCGGAAACGTGTGGAAGTTGAAGGGGAAAGCAACTCATTCAGTGGTGAATATGCAAAATGAGAAGAAACACAATATAGTGCAACAAAGTCTCTATAGGTGTATCTCCAGATTCAGTAGACTTCTATAAATTCAGAACTCAAATTTTCTCTGAAATAAACAAGCATGTAACCCAAACATCATTACCCACCTGAGTTTGGGTTACATTTTCTCTGAAATAAACGAGCATGTGAGTTCTGAATTTATTTCCGGCAGCTGGGCCTCTGGTTGCCACCGGGCACCAACTCTCCCCAGCTCCGGCGTGGGGGAGAGAAGCAGGCCAGGCAGGATGCCCGGCATGGGAGTGAGGCCTGCAGCAGCTAGGGAGAGCGGGGCACCAGAGGTCTGAGTCCACCAGCAAGGTAAGTGTGTCTGTGCGTTGTGTGTGATAGGAGGAGGGTTATTTTGTTGTGTGTGTGAGGACTGGGGGGTCAAGGGGGATGGAATTGTATTTTTTGGGGGGGAGAGTGGGTATTGTATTTCTGGTGTGGGGGAGGGGTGTATTTGTATTTACTTGGTGGGGGGGGGGCTGTATTGTATTTATTCTATTTGGGTAAGTCGTTTGCATCAACGAAACAACAAAGAGTGGGTTGACACAGACCATACTAATTGAAATAGTTTTTAAATCATAAGGTGAGGTTATCAAGGGGTGGTGCAAACTGTGAACTGAAAGTGAATCAGAAAAAAGTAGTATTTTTCTGAATAGTATGGCATGTCGTAATTATTGTGGAGGATTGTGTGATGTGTGTGTGTGTGTGTGTGTGTTGTGTGTGGTGTGTGTGTGTGTGTGTGTGTGTGTGTGTGTGTTGTGTGTGTGTGTGTGTGTGTGTGTGTGTGTGGTGTGTTGTGTGTGTGTGTGTGTGTGTGTGGACAGGGGAGGGGAATGAGTGTAAGAGGGTGGGATTGAAGGCGGAGGGGTAATTAAGTGATAACCCGACGGGGGAAAGAGTGTGAGAGGAGAGGCGTAAGGAGTGAGAGTGGTGGGGGGAGGGAGTCGGAAGGAGGGGAGGAAGACAGAGAACATGGGGAGCAGGGGGGGAATAGAGGAGGTGGCTCGTGAGGAGTGTGAAGAGAGGGGGGGGACCGCGCAAGGTTTGTGACAACACCACGGGGTTGGTGGGGGAAAGGGGCGTCGAAACTAGTCCTGGCCCCCGCGCAATTCTGTTCGACACACCTCCACAGCAATAATCCTCCGGTGTGGAGCAACAGCAGTCGCGGTCACACAGCTTGACCCAGTGGCGAATAGTAACACATGCTACATCCGTACAGCATACTATACAGGCCTAAACCCCGCTTTAAGCTACACTCACTTAGTACACTCGCGAGTAAGTTACATATCGCTTCAATAGGCAAATGGCAGCTCCGCATGCGCCGGTCAGCACGTCTCTGAACAGCAATACCAAAGGCTCCCTACCTTTTACCGAAGCTGTGCGCAAGCAGGGAGACTATAGCCCTGTACACATGGGTTATTTTATATCAGTTATGCACGTGTTATGACGATTGCAGTACAGTACGTGCATCGCAGATGTGGGAAAGGTGTGCTTCACTTTAAGTCCATTTCGCTTACATACATGCTCCGGTCCCATTGCGTACTTAATGCGGGGTATGCCTGTATTGCAGTTTTTACTGTCAGTTTATTGTTACAGCTTATGAAGAAAATCAATGATGGAAGAAGAACACGGACAAAGGGAAGTACCAAACTAGATTTGTAATGTAAATATTTTTATTGTGTGTCTAGTTAGCAGCATTAAAAACCTCCGGAAGAAGCTGAGCAGGACAGCAATGCACTACTAAGGCTGGTAGTGAGAGGTAACGAGCATATCACACACGTGCTCTATAAGAGAACACCAACACCAAACTAACTACATGGAGAAAAGCTTTGGCTAGAAATACATCCACAACTGGAAAGATGAATAATTTGATGGCTCACAATCTGGGTATTTTTCTACTCATTGTAAACTCAGACCCTCATTGGTAATTGTGGCTTTCATATTATATGCAGCCTATTTCATTCTTTTTATTCCCTTACTGTATTAGCTATGACTTCTGTAAGGATGCTAGTCCACAAATCTACACACCTTTTCTGTTAAGTCTCCTCATATATCCCCCTGACGCCTGCACCCTCAGTTATCGCAGCTTCCTCTGATTAAGAACACTTCTGTACCTTGTTTAAACGTTGTAAATTTGAGAGGTTCTATCATATCCTCGTTTCCTTTGGTTCCCAAGAGTATTACTGTATTAAGTGTCTTCCTGTATTAGCATTTTCTTTTATGATTGAAACCATGCACCATTTTGGGGGTGACTTTCTGTGCACATCTCTATGAGGACTGGGGGGTCAAGGGGGATGGAATTGTATTTTTTGGGGGGGGGGGTGGGTTTTGTATTTATTGTGTGTGGGGAGGGGTGTATTGTATTTACTTTGGGGGGGGGGGGGCTGTATTGTATTTATTTTATGTGGGGAAGTAGTATTGCATAACGAAACAACAAAGAGTGGGGAGTGATCACAGGACCATACTAATTGAATAAAGTGTTTAAATACATAGGTGAGGTAATCAAGGGGTGGGTGCAAACTGTGAACTGAAAGTGAATCAGAAAAAAGTAGTATTTTCTGAAGTAGTATTGCATTCGTAATTATTGTGGGAGGATTGTGTGTTGTGTGTGTGTGTGTGTGTGTGTGTGTGTGTGTGTGTGTGTGTGTGTGTGTGTGTGTGTGTGTGTGTGTGTGTGTGTGTGTGTGTGTGTGTGTGTGTGTGTGTGTGTGTGTGTGTGTGTGTGTGTGGACACTATATGCTTTATTCTGTCACCTGTGCAGGTGAGGCCGGTGACCTCACTTTAGGGCGGAGCCACACCCTGAGGTAGCACCTCCCCTTGAGGGGGGTGGGGTCTAACCTAATCAGCCATTGGGTGTGGAGGTTCCCCCCCCCTCCTAACTGACGTCCACCACATCCAATCACCTCCTTCTCCTCCTTGTGCCTCCAGCCACTGCACCAATCAACTCCGCCAGTAAAGCGGGGACCATTGATTGACGGCGCGCACCCACCAATCACTGACACGGGGCGGGATCGGATTTTTTTAGTTGTTGTTGTGGGCGGGCTGATGGCAGTGGGGGAATGGGAGGGGGTGACCAATGGGAGGCCGAGGGGGGCGGGGCGAGGCGCAGGACGGCTCCCTATTGGCTGGGCGAGGCGCAGGGCGGCTCCCTATTGGCTGGGCGGGGTGGGTGACGCTGCCAGCTCGCTCGTTGCTTCAGTTTAGTTGTTGCAGAGCCGCGGTGTGGGAGAGCCTGAGATACAGCGGGTAAGCAGCTCTGTATACCGCGTACCGGGGAGGGTTACCTCTGTATTCCGCTCACCTGGGAGGGAGGGGGTTAACCTCTGTATTCCGCTCACCTGGGAGGGAGGGGGTTAACCTCTGTATACCGGGGAGGAGGGAGGGTTACCTCTGTATACTGCTCACCTATGAGAGGGAGGGGGGTTTACCTCTGTATACAGCTCACCCGTGAGTGGGAGGGGGGATACCTCTGTATAGAGCTCACCCGTGAGTGGGGGGGGGGGTGTGTGTGTGTGTGTGTGTGTGTGTGTGTGTGTGTGTGTGTGTGTGGACAGGGGGAGGGGAATGAGTGTGAAGAGGGTGGGATTGAGCGAGAGGGGGGTAATTAAGTGATAACCGACGGGGGGAAAGAGTGTGAGAGGAGAGAGGCGGTAGAGGAGTGAGAGTGGTGGGGGGAAGGGAGTCAGGAAGGGAGGGGGGAAGACAGAGAAACATGGGGAGAGGGGGGGGAATAGAGGAGGTGGCTCGTGAGGAGGTGTGAAGAGGGGGGGGGGACGCGCAAGGTTGCTGACACAACGGGGGTTGGTGGGGGAAAGGGGCGGTCGAAACTAGTCCTGGGCCCCGCGGCAGATCTGTCGACAACACTCCACAGCAATAATCCTCCGGTGTGGGAGCAACAGCAGTCGCGGTCACACAGCTTGACCCAGTGGCGAAATAGTAACACATGCTACATCTGTACAGCATACTATACAGGCATACCCCGCTTTAAGTACACTCACTTTAAGTACACTCGCGAGTAAGTACATATCGCTCAATAGGCAAATGGCAGCTCACGCATGCGCCTGTCAGCACGTCCTGAACAGCAATACCGGCTCCCTACCTGTACCGAAGCTGTGCGCAAGCAGGGAGACTATAGCGCCTGTTACACATGGGTTATTTATATCAGTTATGCACGTGTATGACGATTGCAGTACAGTACGTGCATCGATAAGTGGGGAAAAGGTAGTGCTTCACTTTAAGTACATTTTCGCTTTACATACATGCTCCGGTCCCATTGCGTACGTTAATGCGGGGTATGCCTGTATTGCAGTTTTTACTGTACAGTTATTGTTACAGCTTATGAAAGAAAATCAATATGGAAGACGAGAACAAGGAAAAGGGGAATACCAAACTAAGATTTGTAATGTAAAATATTTATTGATGTGTCTAGTTAGCAGCATTAAAACCTCCGGAAGAAGCTGAGCAGGACAGCATGCACTACTAGAGGCTGGTAGTGAGAGGTAACAGCAGTATCACGACAGTGCTCTATAAGAGAACACCAACACCAAACTAACTACATGGGAGAAAAGCTTTTGCTAGAAATACATCCAACATGGAAAGATAGAATAATTTGATGGCTCACAATCTGGGTATTTTCTACTCAATTGTAAAACTCAGACCCTATTGGAATTGTGGCTTTCATATTTATTGCAGCCTTATTCATTCTTTTTTAATTCCCTTACTGTATTAGTCCTATGACTTCTGTAAGGATGCTATTCCACAAATCTACCACCTTTTCTGTGAAGTACTTCCTCATATATCCCCTGAACCTGCCACCTCCAGTATCGCAGCATTCCTCTGAAATTAACACTTTCTGTACCTTGTTTAAAACGTTTAAATATTTGAGAGTTTCTATCATATCCCTCGTTTCCTTTTGTTCCTTCAAGATGTATTTACTGTATTAAGTCTTTCCTGTATTTAGCTATTTCTTTTTATGATTGAAACCATGCACCATTTTGGTGGACTTTCTGTGCACAATCTCTAATTTATTTATGTCCTTCCGCAGATACAGTATGATCCCCAGAATTGAACACAGGTGAGGTCTCACCAATGATCTATAACGTGGCATCGCCACCACTCCCTTTTTGCTGCGTATACCATACCCAATATAACCTATGATGCTGGCTTTCCCAATAGTGTTGGTACTTTGCTTGCTGACTTAAATCACGTAAAATAAGGACTCATAGGTCCCTTCCATCTAGAGTGGCTAACATTAATCCTGTGTTCTGCCTTTGGATTATTGCGGTATGATTTTGCATTTTTTTGTAATTAAATTATAGACAACACACTCTTGACCAAGCAAAGTACAGATGATAGTTGGTCAAAGTAGAGAGTTTATTGTGCTGCAGATATATATATATATATATATCCGGACAATAATTACCATTGGGTGACATTACCTTCAGAAATATATTCTACTATTAACTATCCACTTGTTGGATTTCAATGCTGTTTTTTTATCAGGATCTATTAATATTTTTATAAACTCCACCTCATTGGGACATTATCAGTTTTCAATCAATTTTTTGGGTTATTATTTGGTGTGTGTCTTTATTATCAATGATGTATATGTACATGTATGTACATCTATGTGGTACGCACTTCTCTTTTCTTTTTATATTATTTGAGGGTTTGGTTTATCCTATAGAAGCTGTGTGATTGCTTTAATATTTTGCAAAGAACAAGGGGAGGCCACAATGAATAGTGGACCACAGATACCATCGGCGTTGATGCGAGACAGAAGACGAGGAGACAGAGAGAGGAGAGAGAGAGAGAGTAGACGATGAGATGAGAGGAGAGAGCTTAGCTATAATATTATAGATATATATATAAATATATATATACAAATATATAATATAACATACACAGCTCAACCTCTCGTTATAACGCGATTTGTTACAACGATCAGATCCGCTTATAAGCGATTTTGTAAGGGTTGGTCCCAATTTTCGTACTTATGAATTACTTTACGACCCGATTATTGGTATCTTAAATACTTTATTGTACAATGCATACAATTGTACATTATTTCTAACGCGATCCGCTTATAACGCGATGTGATTCTGTGGACCCCAAGTACAGCGTTATAAGGGGGTTGAGCTGTATATATATCTATCTATATATATATATATATATAGATAGATATATATATAAAAATTATGTCTTTTCTGGAATTGATATATTACCCTCATTTATTTATTCTTTTCTGATCAGGAATTTTTTGATAAATTCTGGAGGTTATTAGTTACTGTAGCGCTAACATGGTTTTTTTTTTGCATATATTCATTCTTTACAACACATGCAGAAAAAAAAAAGAAGACTGAAGGATTGCACCCAATTATATTTTGTTTTAACACATCTATATCCAGTAAGTAGTCTATTAAAATAGTCTCCATGAAAATAATACTTTAAAAAGCTTAAAGGCAAGCATGTAATATTAAACTATCCTGCTAAAAAAAAAATAGTGGCAAGAGGAAGAAGCTTCTGAATGAAAATGGCACGCACCCCTGAGCCTTGTCTATTTCCTGACTGGGGGGAGACTTTCTTTCCTAATCCCTGTCAGATAAGGTTTCCGGATGCAATCGGATTCTCTAATGCTGGCACATCTAGGTCACTTCAAAGGTTCTTGCAGTTGGTGCACTGGTGTTTGAATTTGACCTTTAGTGAAATAAGTACGGTGCATTCACTGTAACACTTCAGTAAACCTGATTACATTCGAACATTTATGTGGGGTAACTTAAATGAACGTGTGTCCTACTATCTGAACAACAAATTAAGAGTGTCTAATTTATCTATTCTATAGACATTCAGTTTTTTTATTCATGTTAAAGTTCCACCATTTGTCATTTCTCCCCCCTAACCCCACCCCGACCCCCAAAAAAACAAACCCCTTTTCTTTTTGTTTGAATATTTTGACGACTATACTTTTATGATAATGATGCCTCAATTACACTTAATTTCTGGTGTTTATTCATTAATAACAGGATTTCCTTCGTCAACCAATCACCCACCCATGCAGATTCAAAATTGACTATTAAAGGGACAATCCATAAACATGTCGGGTTTTTTTTATCAACTTTATGCAATTAGCTTTATTGGAAATATTAAATTCCCCTTACCTTAATGTAACATGTTCCCTTATTTGCTTCCTATATAATGTTTTAATATTCTCTGGGTCCGCTTAATCCAAATGATGTCTGGCAATTATTGCTTTTTTCCCCCCTTACTCTCTTTAAACATATTATGCTGCCATCATTAGTCAAACACAATATCAAAGAAAAAGACTGGATGAACGCCCTGCCTGTACAGTATATACAACAGTTTATATAACAGAGTTATCACAAAGGAGATTGTGTGAAAATTGTACTGTATAAACACCCCTAAGCATGTGGTTGCCATGGAGGCATTAAAAGTGTAAAAAAGTTTAATACAAATCCAACAAGTGTTGGTATTATTAAAATGATTTCAATCACCTACATTTAACCTATACAACATTCCACCACCATTACATTACTGTACCTTGAGGGACTGCCCTTTAAAAACCACTTCTTGTGACAGATTCAATTGACCTGAAAGGGTTTTTCACATGAATCTTCTGACTAGTTAGCATATTAACTGTCCATGTTCATTGAGAACCTTTAACCCACAAATAAATTGTGTTTCTACACCAAAAAAAGAGGAATGGAAAGTTTTTACCTCAAAAAGTGACATTCCAATGACATATAGACGAAACTACTGATAAGATTGTGTGAGACGACAGTACCAAGATTTACCAAGATTTATTGATACTCATTTCAGAGAATTGACAGAGCGGTTTAATCAAAATATGAATCATTAACTTTAACTGAGCCACAATTGTTGGAACAAAAGTTGTGTCTCAGTGTCATTGTTAGCAAAAGTTATCTTTTAAAGTAATTCACGATGCAGTAAAATGTTCAAACTATTTGGCAATTCTCAGGGTTCTAAAATAAAAAAGTGTACTTTTTATTTTATGTAAATATATTCAAAACTCGCAAATCTTTACTGTTTTTAGCCAAAAACACCCAAACATGTTTGCAAAGGTTAGGCTCATACTGTAGATATTCCCTAATTTTGAAATGAGGACTTTGTAGTTGTGAATTTTTACACAGCAAAATAAAATTATTATTAGCAGTAAATCTCCAAAATATGCTGGGAACACAAATGTTTTTAATCTACTACAAAGCTTTTCTTGCATTCACATCTAAAGGTGCCCTGGAAACTCATTTCAATCAATCAAGTCAAGGGGACAGCCTTCTGATAGCCTTAATCTCCACTTCCTGCCTCTAATATATTTTAACACCCATCATCTGTTACACCAAAAATTGTGTCCCCACTGCTAGCCTCATAGCAAACATCCTTTAGAAATACAAATGCTGTTCCTTCTATACCACTCTTCCCTTCTATAGTCTCAGCTCTCTAAGGCAGGCCCCTCCTAACTGTCTGTACCATTGAATGTTATTACTTTGACATCATTGTGCTGTGCTACAGTATATATCGATGCCATATACAGTAAATAAATGATACCAAAATAATAGATAAGCATACAACTTGCATGTGGTACCATTTTTATATAATGGGATCTTCCTAACCTTTTTCCTTTGAGATAAATTGATAAATGCACAATAAGTACTGTAGATATCCTATACTAAGGGAGCTCTGAACATCAGGTCTTCCCTAGTTATCACTGCTGCTGCCTAAACACGTCTGTTTTCTTTCATTTAATGTTGTTTGATTCCCAAAATTACTAAAATAGTGTTAAGCTTTAATGTGCTTTGGTTTCGTATTCATTAGTAGCACAAGGCCAATGTGAGCTTAACCACTTGTGTGGCGCAAGATATTCCGGACTTTTCGGCTCGGGGTCATCTTTAGTGTAATGATCACGACCTCAATCAAGGGCGGATTGGAGGTGAAATGTGGCCTGGGCATTTCACCTACCTGCTGGCCCTCCTCCAGCGACGTCATGATGTCAATGCGGCGCTTTGTCATAGCAACACGTCGGCATGTGACGTCGATGGTGGAGGGTTACTCTCTTACAGAGGCCCCGCTCTCTCCCCTGGCAGTCTTGCTGTGGGGGAAGAGCACGGGGCCTCTGTAACCGCAATACATAGCGTGGCACTGGCCCATGGACCCACCGGGCATTTGCCTAGTGTCCCGATGGGCCAATCCGCCCATGACATCAATCCACCACTGAACATTGTCCCTCATCTTCCCTTCTGATCACGATCTTAGCTGAAGCTGTGATCTTTCCTAGAAACAAGCATAAAGGCCATGATGTTTATCAATGTCGTAAAGCCAACAGGGTGCCCCAATGCCATGAAGCACAGAGAGGATTAATGTTAACGGCTACAGTCAATCAATAAAGGGCATATACAATATTGATGACGCATGGTGTTCCTGTATTTGCATGTGCAAATAATTGCAAGTGTAATAATATGGCCCTATACAATATGTTGCCAGTTCCCATCTTAATATACATTGCAATTGCTCACGATATTAAAGTCCTGGTTACCAACAGAAGGAGATGAGTGTTCAAGTCTCAATGACGGTATATTTGCATCTGACCTTTTACATAAAAAGTACCTGCCAATAAATGTAACCAGTATCAATGCATACCACCTATATATACAGCTCTCTGGAGTGAACCCACTGCACAATATTACAGGAAAGTTTACAGGAAATATTACAACATTACTGATTTTCCCAAAACATTTTCTATTTTCCCAAGAGAAAGCTAAACCCAAGTCAAAAGTTGGTAATAGAGCGTGCTAGCACCACAACACAGATACTACGATCAAGTGTATTTCCAGTGTTCTCCGAAACAAGCAATAATAATATGACGCATTTAATTAAGGCAATGAGAAAAAATTCAGTGGTTTGGAATTAAAACTTTAAGTGTACTTAACACATTCTATATTTGTCCTTCAAGCTATGGTATCGTTTCTAATGTTCAAAGCTGTAAACGTAATTCCAAAATAAGCAAACACACTACTGCATCTCAGGCTGTCTCCTATGCAGATATGATTAACATTTACATAAATGGTGAGACTTAATGGTTTTCATTTCCAGTTGAACATTCAAGTCATCAAAATAGGTCTGCAGGAAAATATTATCCAACTATTGAAATGTTTCAACTAAACATCTTGGACACATTTCATACTGTACATTATCTGCAGCATACTACTGTACAAGTTGTGAAACATAACATTCTTTATCTTAGAGTCTGTATGCATTTTAATAACATATACTGTTAAAAAGTAGTTTTGCGTAAATAATGTGTTATGAGGATACCAAATATAAAGGTAATGTGAATAGAAAAGAGGCTCGTCTGAGTTGGATTGAAGTCACAAACTTTAACCAATTGGACAATTTGGAACACTCAAGAAAATAATGAACTAACCACTCAACACTAGTTTATATGCGTATATATTGTACTATCTACTGAGCCACTTCTCTAAACACAAAGTGTAGGTGGCACTGTGACTTTAAAATAAATTGCAGTAAGTACATTAGTTGCCATTGGAAAACGTTATGATTTCAGTTGAAGTTTATTTTGTTGGTTGGATGGAAATACTGTGCTTGAACCAAAATCTGAATGAATTATAAGCCTTCTGACAGCCATTAATGGTGGGTGTGCGAAGCAAAGAGAGAGATGAACTGGGGCTTCAGCTTACAATGGCACAGTAGATATGTTGTATAAAAGATAAAGCCTTGCAAACAGAGGCTGGATATTATTACATACAGTATACAGCTTTACTGGTTAGAACTTACTGAGTGGATATGTGCAAACAGTAATGGAAAAGGTGACTGTTTTTAAAGTGAAAATGCCAGCAGGAATCCCACATGCAATGTAAACCATACAGGGGGCTATTTGTTAAGACCATGCCCAAGCTCATTTGTGATGTAAACGGAAATGATAAAGAGAAAGTGATGCTACGAGCAGGATTTTAAGTATGCATCAACGTTGTAAACTTTTTGAAAGCGGTTTTTCCTTGCCTGATAAATTGGTTTTGAGGAGTTATTGAGGAGTAAATACACATACACGTAACACACTTCCCTTTTTGTAATGAAAGGGTTATGTCCTATACTCTGTATATTAGTTTCAGGCTATTCACATAAATAACCATATGATAATCATGATCTGGATGTGAGTACTGGGAGGTTTTGATGTGACCTAATTATCGTTGCATTATTTCCATGTGCTAACATGAACGGAGCTTTGTGGATCTGCGATGTTAGGTTAATGTCTCATTACCATATGATTTGCATATGAGTGAGCCAGATTTTTGTTAAAAGATAGCGATCCGATATCTTTCAGGTGAACGTGAGGATATCGTAACGCTAATCACCTCTGTAGATATGTGTTATTTCTTTATAAAATGTTTTAGCAGGAAGTAGTACATTGAGAGTTACCTCTCGTTTTCAAGTATGTCCTGGGCATAGAGTTATGATGACAAACACATGGTTACAAATACACGGTTACATTAAATGGACAGGGTTATATATATATTATATAAAGACATAGCATGAGCAGTTAAATATAATAAATGTTATAGGAATATAACCGTTACAGACGAGATTACAATATGTTGTGACTTATCGTCCCATTAACACAATTTAGCGGATCGATAAATATTTAACGGACTTCTGTGGATCTACCCCTATGGCTGCTGAAGAGCCTCTATAGAAGCACAGCGGTCAATCACTGCTCTGCTAGCTGAAGCCGCGTCCCACAATGCCTACGTTGCTGTGGCACAACTGTGGGAAGCAAAGCGACGACTGACAGTCCTGTTTCTAAAAACATTCCTCAGCAGCCATAGTTTTTTCAGTGCTGGCCCCTGTAGGGGACGAGCGGCCTTCCGCAGAGTCCCGGTGCAGGTTTCGAGCCCCACACATACATATAATAAAGGGGTCTATTCAATTTTGCGGCTGATACAACTACTTACCATCTGCATTGAATGTAACGTTAAATGCAAGTTTTAAAAGGGCTTTTCTTTTTTATTGACACAGCCACAAGCAGAAGGAAGAAAACAAATGTTTAGGAGTCTATTCTATAAGCCTCGATAACCCACTTATCGAGGCCTTTTCGGCCAAAATGCCTACTGCTATTCAGTAAGCCTCGATAAGTGGGCGATAAAGGCATGAATCGCCAATTTTTGCAGCCATCCAAAACACATCGTCGGGTGAGCGGTGATAGGCCCTTTTTCGGCAGGTTTTGAAACTCGTGCAATTCTAGTAGCCTCGATTAGTTTATCGAGGCTAATCGCAGCTCTAGAATGGCAAGTTTCTCCCAAAATCTGTGGAGAACCTGCTGAGAAGGCGGCAAGAGAGGACCTAAAAAAAAAAAAATGTTTTTCTCCTGCATCGGATTGATGCCGGGAGTCTCCGGAGCCGATACCCATTAATATCAGCACCGAAGGCCCCCGGCATGAATCCAATGCAAAAATAAAATACATTTACAGGCCACTTCATTACCTTAGCGGCAAACCGCTAAGGCAATGAAGGGTTAACTACTAGTGCCATGTTTATTGTGGGTAGAGGGAGTGGGTGAAGGTGGTATTTGGCCCTTGGTGGGCATTTTTTCCTTGCATGGGTTTGCGAGTGAGGTTAACCCCTTCATTACCTTAGCGGTAACCCTTCACCCAATCCCTCTACCCACAATAAAACAAAAAAACATACCAACCCTACTACCTTCCTCCTCCTCTATCCCCAACAACCCCCCACTCCCTCCCCAACACATACAGTACAGCAATGGGCAAAAGAACTATTATCCAGATATGGATAATAGCTCATTTGTCCACTCAAAATAAAACATTAGCGAGCCAGCATGAATTTATTTTATTTATAAAATATTTTACCAGGAAGTAATTCATTGAGAGTTACTGTACCTCTCATTTTCAAGTATGTCCTGGGCATAGAGTTAAGACAAATAAAATATGGTTACAAATACAGTTACATACGTGAACAGGGTATACATTACATACAAGACATTGCATGCACAGTTAAAGATAATATATATTATAGGCTTATGTAACAGTTACAGACCAGATTAAAATGTGAGACAGCCTTAGTTTTGAAAGGGCTTAAACTGGTGGTGGATGTGAGAGTCTCCAGTAGGTTATTCCAGTTTTTTGGTACACGGTAAGAGGAGGAGTGGCGGATACTTTGTTGAGCCTTGGGACCATGAACAGTCTTTTGGAGTCTGAATAAAGTAAATAAAACTTTCTACTTACCTCAGCTATCATGAAGGGTGTCCTCATCAGCATACTGCATGTCCATGTCCTCCGAGGGCAGCAAGAGTACATGAAAAAATACAATCTAATGGCCCCTAACCCCTTAATCACCTTAGCGATTAATAACCACTATAGTAATTAAATCAATAAAAGCACTAGCCAACAAATCAATTAAATAAAGCCACTAGCCAACAAATCAATTAAATAAATAAAATCACTAGCCAACAAATAGATAAAGGGAAAGGGCAGTGGGAACAGCGCTAATGCTAAATTTACAAAAATTAGTGTCAATTAAACAACTAATAAATATATATAAACTCCTAAAATATTAGGCAAAGGCTGCCAGGAACAATAGGTGACACAAACCAAAAAATGCACAATTAATAAAAATAAACCGGCGCTAAAAAGGAATGAAATTCTGACCAAATATAGTCCAATTCAAAGGGTTGGGATGAGTTCCATAGAAGTGTCCTCAATGCAATCTCAAACAAACAAACATATAAGACCACAACATAAAAGAGAAGAAAAAAAGAGAAAAAAGATCATAGTGCAACTAAATACAAACAACAAATCACTGATATAGTGTACAAATACAGACAGTAATTTAATATATAATTAAAAAATACACTTAAAAACAACAAACAATTGCTTGTTGGGCAGGGAACACACTAATAAAGTGATGGCGTCCAGTGGGGCTAAAACTGAAACCCTACTTACAGCAATGCTGAATGGTATAAGCCTGTATAGCAATCACACAACCCTCCGTGGCCTGGGCAGAGAAAGGAGGTTTCACCACACCGTCAATGTGCTGCTGCACCGCAGGGAAGCGCCTCTCCCGTGGTCAGGGGCATGACGAAGTGACTGACGTCACGAAACGAGTAGGGTGGACTATTACTTTTGGCAAGGACTATTTGGCTTCCATCTCCTGTTTAATTGCCTTCCCTCCCCCAGCAGCTTTGGCTGTCTCAGTGCCTGGCACTTGCGAGCTTCCCTCCCTTGTCCCGGCTCACAGCGGTGACGTGGCGTGGTATCGCGAGACCCGAGGTCCGCGTGACTGTCCCAGTGAGGCCTCGGCGGTTTTGAGCTCTGGTGCTCCTCCATCTATGAGCCTACATGTCCGAGGACTGGTGAGGTAGCTGGCGGTGTGTCACCACGGGAGAGGCGCTTCCCTGCGGTGCAGCAGCACATTGACGGTGTGGTGAAACCTCCTTTCTCTGCCCAGGCCACGGAGGGTTGTGTGATTGCTATACAGGCTTATACCATTCAGCATTGCTGTAAGTAGGGTTTCAGTTTTAGCCCCACTGGACGCCATCACTTTATTAGTGTGTTCCCTGCCCAACAAGCAATTGTTTGTTGTTTTTATGTGTATTTTTTAATTATATATTAAATTACTGTCTGTATTTGTACACTATATCAGTGATTTGTTGTTTGTATTTAGTTGCACTATGATCTTTTTTCTCTTTTTTTCTTCTCTTTTATGTTGTGGTCTTATATGTTTGTTTGTTTGAGATTGCATTGAGGACACTTCTATGGAACTCATCCCAACCCTTTGAATTGGACTATATTTGGTCAGAATTTCATTCCTTTTTGGCGCCGGTTTATTTTTATTAACTAGCCAACAAAACTATTAATTAATTTAAAACCACTAACCAACCGTAAAATGTACTAAAAACAAGCCACCCAAATTCCAAACAATTTAATCAAAAGAATAAACAGAAAAAATTACAATCAATTCTAAACAAGCATTTGCCAAAAAATGCATTGCCTGTCACTGTATTTACAGTATCTGTACAGGCACACCCAGCATTAACGTACGCAATGGGACCGGAGCATGTATGTAAAGTGAAAATGTACTTAAAGTGAAGCACTACCTTTTTTCCACTTATCGATGCAAGTGCTGTACTGCAAATCATCATATATCTGCATAACTGATGTAAATAACGCATTTGCAACAGGCTCTATAGTCTTCCAGCTTGCGCACAGCTTTGGCACAGGTAGGGAGCCGGTATTGCTGTTCAGGACGTGCTGACAGCGCATGCGTGAGCTGCCGTTTGCCTATTGGATGATATGTCCTTACTCGTGAGTGTACTTAAAGTGAGTGTCCTTAAACCGGGGTATGCCTGTACCCTAAAAGGGGCACAGATTAATACATTAGCAACATTTTTTTTTTTTAAGAATTTGACATCATCTCCAAGATTTCACATCCTTAAAATCGCATGTCTCATATCACATGTATTAGAGCCAATGGAATTGAAGATAATCCCATTGGTTTCTGTACCATGTGATATATGTCACATTAGTTGAAAAGGATGTGACATCACTTTAGTTTAAAGGATGTGACATCACTTTAGTTTAAAGGATGTGACATCATCTCTTAAAGTGATGTCACATCCTTTAAACTAATCTAACATATATAATGTAACACATTTAAATGTCTCGCGTCACGTGACCGTGGGAATAAAATGCATAGGAGATACCGGCACCCCATAACGGGGCCTGTATCTTGGGAAGCAGTGGGTCCCTGGACCTGAAATCAACTCGGTTCTGCTCCAGAGACCCCCTGCTCACGTACACAAGTATAAAATATTTTATTAAAAGCCTGCGATGGCTGGCGAGATATGCGCAGGGAGAGGCAGCTCTCTTTGTGCAGATCTCTCTGCAGCTGGAACAGATCGTCGGGTAAGCCCATTTGAGAGAGGCTTTCTGAATACCGTGCTAGCAACGCTCAAAATACTGCCAGCATAACCGGCCCAGCCATTTTGTTTTATGAAGGCTTATAGAATAGGCCCCATAGTGTCTATATGCACTTTCTGGGAAGCGAATATATAGCCTGTTTAAAACAACAGAAGTTTTTCATAGATTTGAACATGTTTAAACCACTTGCACTTTTTACCTCTTCTTTCTGTATGTATGAACCTGCATACACTGATCCAGAAATGAAACTGTGCACCTAAGCAGATAAGCCAACTAATTTATTTGTGATTTGCTTAACATTATACTCAAGAGGTTTCGTGTGGGGGAGATATATTTATGAACGCGGCAATAAAACATTTTATGGAATACATACGTGTGCATCAGGTATAGTTTATGGCTTGCATGCTATGATGGACTGTTATGCAAATCACTTATCAGAACACCAAGAGCTAGCAGTATCTGTGTTAATATCCTTTAATATTATATTTACAATGTGTACACTGCCATTCTGATTAACAGCGTTATTACATTTACCATGCAAAAAAGGCTGAGGTGAGACTTAAGAGTGGATGAAGGAACGCGACAGGAAATGATGGTATATACACAGAATGCATTGGATAACTATACAGCTAGTTGACAGAAGCAACCTTGGAACAGTGTCAATAGTGATACAGGAAGTAATCTCAGGACAGAATCAAAAGGTAAACAAGAGATTTTGTAATATTCTCTGTCTATGAAGAAGTAGTTGTTTTATTAGGTAATAGAGAGAGCTGAAAAGGCCAGTGTGACATTTCCTTCATAGCTAGAGACAATTGACACAGCATAGGAAGTGTGTTTGACATTTTTAAGATACAGCAGTTATTTTATTTATTTATAAATTGCTAATAATGTGCCTCTTCAGCCTCGTAAATACTTAATTGGATGTACCATTGCAACAAGTTTTGGCTAACTGCTAACTGCTCTGCCTTATTTAATAAATCAAATTGATGCCGCAGTTGTCACACTAGTCCAGGAGTGGCCAACCTGTGGCCCTTCAGTGCATGTGCAGCCACTGAAGGGAAAAAAAAGAAAAAAAACTGAGGCTCTAACTGTAGACAGTGCAGAGAGACCATAGAAACGTGCAAGAGGAGAAACCAGAGCTCCCCCTGAGCTCCTATGGACCAGCAGCCCACTGTGGGCTCCCAAGCAGCACAGGGTACAGCGAGTGTCTGCTGAGAGCTCCATGTGGTGCTGGCTGTGGAGACTGGACAGTAAGGTAGGGACAGACACCCCACTGCCCACCTTGTCCCTCCTATCATCCCCTTGTCCACCTGCCCCCCCTAACTGCCCCTTGTAACCCTCTCTCCTCATGTGTCACACCCTCTTCCCCATCCTCCATGTGTCACGCCTCCATATGTCACCCTCTCTTTCCATCCCTCCCCATGTGTCTTCCCCCTCTCCCCCTCGCATACGTCACCCCTTCTTCCCCCAGTCCTCATGTGCCATCCCCTCTACCAACTTGTACCCTGTGTCAGTGTATAGTGCCATCAAGATACACTCCGCACCAATCACTGACACAGAGTATAACCTGATGGCACTACACACTGACACAGTCAGGTTATGCTTTGTGTTAGTGTATACAGGTATTCTTTTGAAATTTTGTCGTATGGTGGCCATTTGACAATGAGACAGGTACATTCTGGCTCCAACTCCAAGTCAGGTTGGCCATCCCTGCAAAAGTCCATGCATACTCCTGTTGTACACCTGACATGTATTTAAGTTGATGTTTCATGGTGCTTACTCAGTTATGCTTTGATGTGTACATTCTAAATCAAGACAAGAGAAGTCTTCTAAATATAGATGATGCACTATTATGAAAAAAATAATAACTGAATAACACTTGTTATCTGGGTGATTGGCATCATTCTGACACGTTATAAACAGGATCAGTGCTTGAATAAAGATTCCAAGATGCCAAAATAACAGAACCTCAATTCACAACGTTACAATATTTGTATTTATGTTCCACAGTAAAAAAACAATGGCAACTCATATGCCCATTGCGGAGATGCATTTCCCCACGCTCACTTAACCACTAATTTAGTGCTTGATCCATTAAACACAGTAACATTAACCCCTTCGCTTCTGGAACGGTTCTGTTATTACGTTTCAATTTGTTGCAGGAGCTTTCAGCGGCAGATGGTTTAATAATATGTTTCAATCACAAAAATACAATTTCATTCCTCTGGTTTTTGTTCAAAATCAGCCCTCGCCGTGAGCATACAGAACCGTCACTGAGTAAACCAAACAATTGGTAGAGGGTGTCTGACTGAAATCCAGCAGGAGGAAGCAATCTGACTGAGAACAGGTGGTGGGAGGTTACTGAACAAATTGAAAGGTAATGGGTCTGTCGGTGCTAAATGGAGCAAGACAAAAGATTGGATGGAACTGCATGATGTATGAAAAATGGCAATGCAATTTAATGAAAAGCCAGATTAGGAAACTATCTTCTTAAAGAATGGAACAGACTCTATATTACATGAAGAGTTAGAATGATTGATTAAAAAACAAAAGAGGGGTTTGTTACTTTGTGTATAAATACAGATGTTAACAGGAGGGGGGGAAAAAAGGACCTAACTTAAAGCAGCAGTCCTTGCTGGCGATTTTTTTTTTTTTTAAGTGTTTTTTTTTACTTCAATATATTTATCAATGTAATCCTAACTTACCTACTGAGTATCAAAGCTGCTGATCAATCCGTTTACCTGTGATTTAAAACGAAGATTAATTAGTGTAGCCTGATTTAATTCTGTATTTTCTGACAGGTTCCTGTCAGTTTCCTCATTCATTGGAACGCATATGAATATTCATATGCATTCCAATGAAGGGTGCACGCTCCCGATCTGCACAGGAGGAGAAGCAGCCATTGCTTCTCAGCTCCTGCTGTAAGTTATGTGTGTCTGTCCTGTCTATCTATGTGTGTCTGTCCTGTCTATCTATGTGTGTCTGTTCGGGTCTGCCCGCCCTATGCGGGAGGTGCACCCGCTGTGTGCGCTCCCTCGTGGCGCTCCCCCCCTATCTCCCCCGGTTGTCCGGTGCTCTCCTCCTTCCCCCGGTTGTCCGGCCCTCCCCCCCCGCCGGCTGCTGACCTTCGCTGCAGGATGCCGTCCTTCTCTCCCTCCGCCGTGCCTGCTGTCATCCAAACCTACCTGGCCAGGTACCTGGCTACCAGGCCTGGTAAAAAAATTTTTTCCACCAAGTACCCAGTGATTTTTTTTTTTTTTAGTAGCCGGTACATCACTATTGTGTCTATCTATAGATATAGATAGCTGCAGTGTGAGTGTATATGGAGGTCCTTCAATGTATTTGCAATTTGTTTTTAATTAAAAAAGAATCTATAGAACTATACAAAATTGCCTTATTTATGAAAATAGCCTACATTTAGCCTATAATATTATTAATCCCCTCAGAACAGGGCCCTCACTACTAGCATATATATGTATGTATGTATGTATGTATGTATGTCTGAAAAAATGTTTGTGTGTGTATTTGTGCCCCACAGCTCATTGGCCTGCGGGGTGGGGTGATGTCACGGCCACGCCTACGCAGGCCGTGACAGTCACACCACACTCACACCGCGAGCGCCTCTGGACCAACCCGCACTCAACAGCACCCGCCGCCTCCCGCCTCACCCCTGCACCCACTCACGCCGACCCGCCGCTGCACTGACACCGCCTCCTGCCCGCCGCACTCACGTCACCTCACGCCCTTGCCTTCCACCCGCCCACTGGGCTCTTCTCCACCGGGAGCGCCGGAGAAGAAGCCAGCGGTGATGCCAGGCCAGCGGTGAGGCCAGGTCCAACGAGCAGATAGCACCCCCCCCCACCCTCCCCCCAATCAGCAGCTCCGCGAGCGGGTGTGACGGGGGAACAGTCAGGACAAACACAGCCTCCCCATCTCCCCTTTCCTACACACCTCTGCGGGGAGGCGGGGGGGGGGGGACACAGTCAAGAGAGAGGGGGGGCAACACCAGACTGACTGCCACACACACACACACACGAGCTGACTGACACACACACACTGACTGACTGAATGACTGGCACACACACACACACACACATACTGACTGGACAACGCACACTGACTAACACACACACACTCTGACGCACAAACAGACTGACTGGACAACGCACACACACACACACTGACTGGCTGACGCACACTGACTGACGCGCGCACACACACTGACTGACACGCGCGCGCGCACACACACACACACACACTGACTGACGCGCACACACACACTGACGCGCGCGCACACACACTGACGCGCGCGCACACACATACACTGCCTGACGCGTACACACACATACTGCCTGACGCACACACACACACACTGCCTGATGCACACACACACACACTGACTGACACACTGACTGACGCACACACACAAACACACACTGAGTGACGCACACACACTGCATGAAGCTGTAAAGGGGGGTGGACTGTAAAGGGTGGGGGGGAACGGATTGATGTGAACAGGGGACAAACAGAGAGGGGGGAGACAGGGGAAGAGAGAGTGGGGAGGGGGGAGGAGAGAGAGGGGGGAGGAGAGAGGGGGAGGGGACAGGGAGAGGTGACAGGGGGAGGGGACAGGGGGAGGGGACAGGGAGACAGGGAGAGGGGACAGAGAGAGAGGAGGGGGAGGGGACAGAGAGAGAGAGGGGGGGAAGGGAGAGAGATAAGGAGGGGAGAGGGGAGAGAGGGGAGCGGGAACATTACATCACATCCCGGGCAACGCCGGGTATATCAGCTAGTATATATATAAAATTGAAAGTTTGGTTGTGTGTGGCTTTGTGCACACGCTGTGATTGGCCTGCAGGGTGGGGTGACGTCAGCAACACGCTATGCATGCCCTCACCCTCACAGCCTCCGCACACCCCGCATGAGAGCCACTCGCCGTGCACCCATACCGTCCTGACCTGCCACAGCCACCTCACCTGCAGCCGCACCGCCGCCTCACGCCCGAACCCACGGTCAACGAGCGCACCCGCTCCCACCCCCCCAGGCTCCCTCCCCGCTTACAACGTGGGACCCACCCATTCAGTAACCCACCCACACATTCAGTAAATTCAGTAACCCAAATTCATTAGCCCACCCACCCACTGTCTGTCACCCAGGCACGCAGTCACCTGTCTTTTGTAATGTAATGTTTTTTTCTGTATCACAATAAGAAAACAGTTAAGTAGGTTGGGGGAGGGGTGCACAATGGGTTGTGGGGGGGGAGGGGTGCACAATGGGTTGTGGGGGGGGGGGTGCCCTGCTCCTTTCATTTGTCCTGGGCCCCATGATTTCTGTTGGCGGCACTGCTCCCGCCCGCCGCCGCAGCAGACTGCCCGCACCACAGTAAGTCAGCAGCTGCCAACCACCCCGCCACACACCACACCCAAAGTCAGCCGCCGCAGAAATAACCACGCGCCGCCGCCCCTCCCCCCCCCGTCACTAACACCCGCAGTGAGCCGCCGCTGCACAGAAGTGAGCCACCACCAGATAGCTCTGAAGGGGGGGGGAGATCACAACCCTCCCGCCCCCCCAGTAAGCCACCGATGCTGAGCTCTGAAGGGGGGGGGATCACAACCCTCCCGCCCCCCCAGAGAGCAGCCGGCGAGCTCTTAAGGGGGGGAAATCACTACCCTCCCGCCCCCCCAGTAAGCCACCAACGCTGAGCTCTGAAGGGGGGGTGGGATTACAAAACCGCCCGCCCTCCCTGTGAGCCGCCACCGCCTAACTGTGAAGGGGGGGGGGGGGGGATCAACACCATTTCTCCCGCACCCGAAAATTAAATCACGGGCAACGACGAGTATATCAGCTAGTAAATTAAATATATGAAAGCAAGGGCGATTTTTATATATGTATGCATGTCTTTATTTACATAGCGCTTCACATTAGTATTTGTGTCCTGCGTAATTGCGCGCGCGGGGGTGCCTATTACCTCGCGTGAACAGTGAACAGGGCAAGTGCGACAAATTCAAAAGTATTTGTCTCTCCAAGCAGCTGAGCGCAGAGTGCTCATGGTCGCGCACGCTTGTCAAACACATTGCCACGGCCATGCTAGGAGTGTGCGTGCAATTGCGTTTGCGGAGTGATTAAAAGGCACACACCCCGAGATCCTGACGCTGTGTCCCGCACCTCTTCCGGAGGGAGCGGGGCTGGTCCGGTAACGGGGGGTGGGAGTGATCGTGCTGCATCCTCTGCAGCTACGCATCCTGTGCAGCACCGCTAAGACCCGGCCAACCACCATCACAACTGCCCACCGCCAGGAGGACGCACAGCCATTGAGGACTACACAATCGCAATCTGCGATGACGGACGCTCAGAGGAGACGATCGGTGGCCAAGCCGATAGCGAGCCTGGGATTTGGGAGGAGGGTGGGTTGGCCGAGGACTCTTAGTAGGGGTCGTTAGTAACGGGTCAGAATGTGTTATTGGCCAAAGTGCTGTGGTACCGGGCAGTAGATGATGAATATTAGGGGCACGAGACTCTGAGCTGGTCATAGTGATCAATGTTAGTCCTTCGGTCCTCACAAGGAGAAAGGGAACTGGCCCCAGCTTGACCCAGTACTGGCAACGTGAAGCCCTGAGAATCTGCTGGGCGCAGTATCATGGCCACGAGTTTTGGGTGCAGGATGACGGGTAGAAAGCCGGGGGTGAGGGGGAGTAAAGAGAGATGGGGGGCAGGACACGAAGAATAACACACACCACACAGAGACACACACACACTGACTGACAAACACACACACAAGTAATTCAGTTACTATAAATATAGAAGTGCAAATAGCTAAAACATGCGTTCTAAGTCAAACTTCTTTGTGTTTTGGCACTAAAATTGTGTTTTTATTTTTAATTAAAAACATCATCATTACAAATTCAATTTCTGTGACAAAGACAAAAGTTTTACTTAAAATGCACAGATAGGGATTCTGGAAATACACACACCAGAATATATGAGTTCTTCAGTATTAGGCGATACCTTTTTTATTTGGACTAACAATTTATGTCATGGGACAAGCAACACTGTGTGTATGTATGTATGTATGTATGTATGTATGTATGTATATTTATTTATTTATATTTATATATATATATATATATACATATATATATATATACATATATACACACATACACACACACATACACACATATACACACACAAACACAAACACATATAGGGTTGCCAGGTGGCTTCTTCAAAAATACTGGACTCAATGGTGAAAGGTGTGTCAGGTCACTATGTCAGGGAGGTAATATCGGACACATAGATGTCCAGTATACCTCTCATTTTTTACTGAACAGAGTATCCAAACACAGGACAGTCCGGTTCAATACCGGACACCTGGCAACTATATAACTATAAAAATTAGAACTGTGTCAGTGCAGCAGCAGAAAAGGAGAGTAGCTCAGAATTAATTAAACCTTGTTCCATTGCACACATGTGTGTGTGTGTTTAATTAATTAATTCTGAGCTTCTCTCCTTTTCTGCTGCTGCTCTGACATAGTTCTGTGGGGAAGATCATGTGACCAGGCAGCAGTAACTGATACATTTGTGCTCATGCTCGTGCACGGCTGTGGAGGGGGCAGGACTCACAAAGGGGTGTGCCAGAGCCTGTTACAGTAAAGAAGGGGTTGTGCCTTTGTAAAGGGTTGCTATAGTAGGAACAAAAATGCGCGTTACATTAGAATACATTAAAAATTGTCTTTCAAAGTTGTTTTTTTTTTTTTTTTTTTTTTTAAATGCAAGTATTTTTTCACAGTACAGAATTGATTTATTAAAAAAAACACACATGCAGGATATTGCTAGGACTGCTGCTTCAAAGCAGCAATCCAGGCTGTATTTATTTTGAACATATATAAAAAAAATATTTGCCTCATTTTAAACAAGTGGTCCCCTGAAGCTAACCCCGACACTCCAAGCTAACGGGAATCCACGGTTACTAAGATATTCAATTTTGAAATTGCCCAAAACTCCTGCCTGGGTTCAGCCTCACTGTGCCGGCCAATAGAAACCCTTGGCATCATCTTTGGTTTATCTTGCACTGGTTGCTAAAAAGTCAAACCATTTTAGATCTCGGCAATCTATTCAGCTCTTTATATCAGGTAAAAATATACATATACAACAAAAAACAAGCAAAGATGCCCAAAGCTACTTCCAATATGACAAAAATACACAGTGCAATACCTATATATTCTTTTGAAAAAAGGTTCTTTTATTTTAACCCTTTGTCCAAAGCGTCTTAAGCCTGCTACCACTTTCAAGGCATGACCGTAGCAGGTCCTAACACTCCCTGGGTTAAAATTCTTATTAACCTGTATAATTACAGGAAGAATGATACATTGGATCTGTCGTAACCTCGCAAAAAATTAAACTGACCTGCCAACTTGGAAAGTGGGGAGGGGCAAGCTTAAACCTTGGGGGGAAGGGCCACTACCCTCCCAAAAGCAGCTGAGACCAGCTGCACACAGTTTATAACCACACAGATACCCAACAAGCTCTGAGAAACCCCTACCATTACCACATATATATATATACTAGCTGAGAGACCCGGCGTTGCCCGGGATGTAAATGCGTAATAGGTAGTATTATTTATAAATGGTGGAACAATAGGTTGAGTATTTGTTGGAAAGGTTGGATAATAATGTTGAAAAGAAAGATGGAAGAAAATGTAATACGATGTTGTATAAAAATGGTTTATTGTAAACACACCACAGTACAATGTATATTTTGGTGACATAAGTGATGTGAAAATGTGAGGCGTGTGTCCTGCTAGGGTGTGAGCGTGTGTGAGGCGGCAGGTGGGTGTTCAGTACGGGTGGCGCATGGGTAGTGAGTGCTGGCTGTGGGTCGGGGTCCTGCTAGGGTGTGAGGAGCGGGTGTGTGGCGAGTGCGGGTGACAGCTGGTCAGTGATATTGTTGTGTAGGGGCAGGATGCGGCAGGTGTGTGTCGAGTGTGTGGGGTGGGTGAGAGGCGGCGGGTGTGTGTCGAGTGTGGCGGGTGTCTGTTGAGTGCGTGCGGCGGCTGTGTGGCGCAGGGGTGTGAGCGGTGGGCGGGTGAAAGGCAGAAGTCACCCGTCCGGCAGCTCCCTCAGCCGTCCGGCCGCTCCCTCACCCGTCCGGCAGCTCCCTCACCCGTCCGGCAGCTCCCACGTGGAGGGGGGGGGGGGTTAAAGCGCAGGAAACAGGGAGAGGCGGAGGGAGAGGCGGAGGAAGAGGCGGAGCCTCCGGGACCGGTGGGGAAGAGAGCGGGAGATGTGCTGCTAACACTGTGAGCCCCGCTAATGTATGTAACACCGTGTGTGGGGGGGTTGTGTGTGTTTAGTGATGTGTGTGTGAGGTGGGGGGGGGGGGGGCGGGGGGGGGGGGGGGAAAGGGGGGGTGTTGTTGGTTAGTGTGTGTGGTGGGGTGGAGGGTGTGAGGGACAGGGGTGTGTGGGTGTGTATAGTGGTGTGGGGTGTGTGTTGTATAGGGATGTGTGGTGTGTGGGTGTATAGTGTGATGTGTGTGTGTGTGGTATAGTTGAGGTTGTGTGTGTGTTAGTGATGTGTGTGTGGGTGTGTGTGTGTATGTGGTGTGGTGTGTGTGTGTGTATAGTGGTGTGTGTGTGTGTGTGGTGTGTGTGGTGTGTGTGTGTGTGTGTGTGTGTGTGTGTGTGTGTGTGTGTGCGCCCTTCACTCCGCCTCAGGCCCAATGAGAGGTTGCGGGGAGGGCGGGCGGCCCAAGGGAGCAATGTCATTGGCCTGGCCCAGGTCCAATGAGATTGCCGCTAGGACACGGGGAGGGGCACAGGGAGACACATACAGACCCGGAACACATAGGACACTTTCAGAAATATATAGTAGTATATATATATATATATATATATAATATATAATAATATCAAAGGAGGGCTAGTGCTAATTATATACATAAATGTGTGCTCATTTGCATGTCATTTCATTTCAGAATCCCTTGCTGCAGTGGAAGTGCTGTATGCTGGGTGATAATGGGAAAGGCGGGGTTTGCAGACCTGCCTAAGACATGCAGATGAGCAATACAGCTATAGTTGCATATATATATAAATATATATATATATATATATATATATATATAATTTTTGGGGAGGTGAGGGGGGTGGGATGGGGCGATGTTGCTTTAACAAGTCTCCAGGCAAGAGAACGGAAGAGCATAAAGTCCATTTATGCAAAGACGAAGGTATACCTTTCACCAAAGTTTGGGATTTATTTTCTTGATTTTTGAACACTGCAACATCTGCCATAAAGTTAGTAACTTTCTCCAAAGAATGGGAGCATAGGATACCGGAAAGAAAAACAAAAAAAGCAATATCCCAACAAGTGGCAAATCCAAATAAAGATACATTTCAAGGGTGCTGGTATCCTCGAGGAGCAAGAGATACGCAAATCGTGCAGATGGTACAAGCATAAACACTTTATATATTAAAAAACCCGCTATAAAATACATACTCTTATTCGGTACGACCTTTAAAACATAAAACGCAAAAGTTGGCAGCAATTATTGTCTCCCAGAATGTGTAGACCCGCCGCGGCCTCACCGCCTTTGCAGACCCTTGGCATCTCACGTCTCACTCCGATGTCCTGCACTTCCGGTCAGGAACAGAGACAGCGTCTCTCTCGCTAAACGATTCTACGCCTTTCGCTGTGGTTCAGCTTCCTTCCAGAGCTGGTCCTGACCATAATCACTGGCAACGTTTGCCTTTTATATATTTTAAAGGTCGTACCGAATGCGAGTACGCATTATATAGTTTTTAAAATATATAAACTGTTTGTGTTTTTGCTTATACCATCTGCACTATTTGTGTATCTCTTGCTCCTCTAGGATACTGGCACCATTGAGACGTTTCTTTATTTGGATTGGCCACCGTTTGGGATATTGCCTTTTTTATCCTACCAAAATGTGAGCAGACCCATTCCGTAGGGTTTGTCAGGTCTAGATCTCATGAACTACTTTCACGACATTGCGCCATTGGTCTTTCTTTGTTTTGCTTTCCAGGATCCTACGCTCCCCTTCTTTGGAGAAGATTACACATGAAAAGGAACCTTGGAAACGGTTCCTATTTTTGTTGGGTTTGAGTGGAAGATTACTTGTTCCTTTATTTCTGCACTATTAGCTATTTATATTATTTTCACTATTGCATTACATGCAATTATATGTATTCACTGTTTTATTTTCACATGACTTTCATATGTATTTATGGAGCATAAAATAATTCTTCACAGTAGTAACGGTGTGCACACTTAAAGCACTTCATACAACAATACACTGGGTAACATGGGGAGCGCCTACTAAATCACACTTTAGACCAGGGGTGGGGAACGTCCGGCCCGCGGGCCGCATAAGGCCCGCAAAATGATTTGGTCCGGCCCCCGTGCGGCCCTGCCCTTTATATTTAAAAAAAATTAAATAATAATAATAATTTTTTAAAAATGGCAGCGATTCAGCATGCGCAGAGCCGAGGTCCCGCAGGGCAAGCAGAGTGTCCGGCCTGATGCCTGTGAGCCCGCTTCCCCCCCTCTTCCCAACTTGGGACTGAGGGCGGGGAAGCCCCAACCCAGCATCCCCTGCGCTGTGCTGACCTGCGCACTACCGGAGGACAGCCAGTACGGGGATTACAGTGAGCAGTGAGGCTCTGCACTCGGCTGTCAGCTCAATCCGAGAAGCCCAAACCACTGCAGGCGCCGCTGGAGGGGAGAGGAAGGGGGAGGAGAGGAAGGGGGAGGAGAGGAAGGGGGAGGAGAGGAAGGGGGAGGAGAGGAAGGGAGAGGAGAGGAAGGGGGAGGAGAGGAAGGGGGAGGAGAGGAAGGGGGAGAGGATAAGGGGGGAGGGAGGGAGGAAGGGAGTGACGGCAAACAAGTGAGGAGGAACTCCTTTGGGACAGAGGAAGAGCTGTACTGTATCAATAGTCAGTCTGGCCACACCTCCTGTTTATGGGAGAGAATACTCAGGCTGAGCTAAATGTATGTGTGTTGTGTGTGTGTGTGTGTGTGTTGGTGTGTGTGGTGTGGTGTGTGTGTGGTTGTTGGGTGGGTGTTGTGTGTGTGTGTGGTGTGTGTGTGTATTTGTATTATATATATATATATATATTAGTATATATATAGTGTGGTGTGTATATGTGTGTGTGTGGGGGTGTGTATATATGTGGGTGTATATATATGTGTGTGGGTATATGATGTGTGTGTGTAATTGTGTTGTGGGTGTTGTATATTATATAATATATATATATGTGTGTGTGTGTGTGTGTGTGTGTGTGTGTGTGTGTGTGTACGTGTGCGTGTACGTATGCAGACACCAACCCGCAGTCAGTCATAGTCACCCACCACCCAAGAGTGAGTCAGTCACCCAAAGAGAAGCAGTTCCAGCCATCACATTAATGGTGAGTTAATTAAATGTTTGACTAAATATAGCAGGCTAATTTTTAAGTTGATAAATTTTGTATGGCCCTCGAATGATTTTATAAATATCAAAACGGCCCTTGGCAGAAAAAAGGTTCCCCACCCCTGCTTTAGACAATACAAGTTAGTAACTGTTAAGGCATGCAATCCTGGACATACAGAATGGATAGATGAATTACTCATATCCCCACTACTAGAGATATGAAAACGGAAACTTGCGTTTTGTAAACTAGAAAGATGTTAATATAAAGTAATAGCACCTTATTTTAAAGAGTTTTTTTATTGTGCAAAATTTCAAAAGTTAACAAGATTAATACAACCCGTGAATGGGTTTTTTTATGATGCAATTATGCAGTGAATGAAATGAAACAGGAAGAAAGTGAAACAACTGTACAATTTGAAGCTACCAAAGAGAAAACAACCACTTGCTAAACAAGCACCGACCAGGCAGAGACACCAGAGCCATTCTCAGGGGATTTCAGTAACAAAGCATGGCCCCAGGCCAAGCTGACAGGTCAAGGTATACATGCTTTTACGTAAAATACTAGTTACATTTCCTATACATAGGGATGTGCAGGCACAATATGGTAGCAGAAGGAAATTCATTTTAGCAACAGAGTGTTAGAAACTATCTGGGCAGAGATAATACATTTTAGCTGAAGTTTGTTGCATTTTGGGATTCCTTCTAGGGGGCATTACAGCACAATTTGGGAATCATTAATGACCGTGAATTGGCTTGTTTAGTCCTCTTACTCATTTTCTTATCCAATTATGGAAAATCAGGGATTTATTCCCTAAAACATGTTACAACATTTTCCAAACATAAGCAACCTACAGTATTAAGTACTTTAACAAATGAACCAATCAACTTATTTTAATGTATACTGTAAGTGAACCTTGCCGTTCAACAGCATGGAATGTACTTCTATAAACAGATCACACAAGTTAAAAAAAACAAATGGTACAATTCGTGGTCGCTGTGTACTAAGTAATCAAGACAAACCTGACTAAAAACCCTAAATACCATCCACATTCTTAATTAAAGGTGTAATCACTTTTAAGTTGAATGTGAAATACAGTCAATGTCAGCTTATTATTGTACCAGTGGTGCACATTGTCATATTTAGGCCTTTTTGTTTCATATTAATACTTTATGGAAATCGCATGTTTCCTGCTCTAACCCTCCTAAATATTTTCCTTTTTACACTGACAGTATAAAAAAAAACAATAGAAGCAACTTTATGAGCTGTTCGGTTTCTGTACTATTATATTTATCTATGTATAACACACACAAATATTGACTTTATTGATGGCCTACTAAAAGTCGTATTGGTAGTGGTAAATTGTGACCTATAATTGAACTTTTTAAAGGTAGTCGTAAATGTATTTTGAGATTTTATTAACTTTGACAGAAATATAGTTACTCTCACTTTTTTTTTAACCTCCCCATCTATAAAGACCAAGCTATAATACAACACAATATAATATGTTATACCCCTTACATTGAATAATATGAATTTCAACTAAGGCATCATATAAAATAATATAAAACGTAAACATGAATAAAACGCCTAAAGAAAGTAGATATGGGTCACCTTTAGCAGCTCATCACCTCCATGCTGCTATGGCCTGCAGGAACGGGGTGAAGGTTATTCCAGTAATGAGAGGATTAAAAAGGCTGTCCCTCTTGTATAAAATAATACATCTGAAACAGCTCATCAATGTTACTGACTTCCAAATGACACTCTTTATCCTGCCTGCAGCAGTCTCATGTTTTCTTCATCCCCGTCCAGCTTAACCTGCTCACAAAATAATAAACTGCATAAATGCAAGATATTAAACTGTATAAATGCCCGCCTCAGTGCTGCAGAGAGAAAAGCTGAAGAAGAGACGGGCGGACCCTTTGCTTTTGAAAAAGGAAGAATCACATCTTGCACAAAAAGGAGAGGTTAATCTAAGTAAACGCCTTATATTCAGGTTATTATGGGAACCTCAATTCATCATATGATTGGAAAATGATTTACAAATGCTTAAAATGCATTTGGCTAAAAATTCCATTACCGAGCAGGACTTATCCTTTGAACTACATCACGAACACATATACTGTATATATTTATTTCATATATGGTCCTGACACACTGCAGAGCTGTGCATATACTTTTTCAAGTATAACGAGTCCCTGGCCTGTACAATCTAATTTCAGTGGCCGAGGAAGGGTTGGGCAATATACCCGTATGACAGTAATACCCCCTCCCTCTCATCCCCTCACCCCCCAGGACAGTTTAAAATAAAAGATCTGAAAATTAATAATTTATTTAAATCTTTTTTCGGGCTGTGTTTTTTACCCAACTGATATTTATCACGATATATATCGTTATAGCGATACATTTCTTGTTATCGTGGTGAGATTTTTGCCATCACCCAACCCTCGGCTGAGGTACTGTACAGGGAGATAAAGTGACTTGCCTAAAGTCTAAAAATATTGTACTCAATGCCTCACTGAAATTCTAAAATGCCGTAGGATTTGACAGTAGGTATATATTTAAAAAGAAAACTGAAGAGCAAAGAGGATTAAAAAAAAATCTGCACTTTAGGAGATCCTGAAAATGTTGAAAAGCTTCAACGTAAAAACAACAAAAGAATGATACCCGCTCAACCTGAGTGTGTATAGAAGCTGAATAGAGTTAGTGCACTACGGGAAATAATTGGAGAGAACAAAAAGAGAGGTCGCAGGACAGGGCAGGCCCCGAAATTACATGCACTCTATGGGAGAAGTATTGGCTAAGTCAGGGGTCCGCAAACTGGGGGCGCAAGATTTTTCTGGGAAAGGGAGGGTGCGGAGGTTGCAGAGGCCCCACGCTCTTCCACGAGGCATTTAAATGAAATACCGGATGACTGCGCAAGGCCTCTTCAACCTCAACTTACTGGGATTCAGCCAGCTTCTGGTCATGTCGCCATGACAACGCGGCGTCATGGTGTCATGTGACGTGACGCGTCATAATGGTAACGTGCGCCAAATGACGCTGCGGGGTCACGTGACATGACGTCACTTGACCCTCGGCGTCATTTTACGCCGGGTCTCTTGAGAAGGGGGGCTCGAGCGCTAGGACAAGCACACGGGGCGGGGAGGGGGGTGCAGCAAAAAAACTTTGTGCACCCCTGGGCTAAGTCAAAAAATCCTGATTAGTATATATAGGAGGATGGCAGTGCCTATGTAGCACAAAAAAAGTGGTTACCTAGAAAGTGATCAGCTGTCCCCTTAAAGATGTATTGAGAATATGAGTGGGGATAAAAACTAAATTTTTATTTCATTGAACACTAAAAATAGTCGGAAAATCAGCTGATAAATATAGTGTCAATTAAAATACAAACTGTTTAGCAGACAGGACTTAGGTCTCTGTATCTATCACTTCGCTGAGAGACAGGGTACACATGCAATAATGTGTGTGGATTCACATAGATATAACTATGGTACTGCTAATCTCTATAGAGAGGATTAATTCCCTGTATAATTAAGAGGGCTAATGCTACTATTGTTGACAGGGTGGATTACCAAATAATGGCTGATCCGCTGAATCGGTAACTATAGAGAGTAGTGGCATCAACACAAACAGCACTTTGCCAGACATGGATTTACCACTATCCAAATTGGGTCGTTGGTATACCAAAATAGTATGCGGTGTATACACTCCTAAATTACCAATGTCTGGGAAAAGAAAAAATGTGCAGTCTTTGTGTACTGGCAGTGTATGTATGGTGGATAATTAACCAGTGACCGGACCATTAAGACCTCTGACCCTACATACATAACCCCACACTACAGGGTGGGGTAGAGAATAGGGAAAAATAAAAAAAATGGGAACAAATATCTAAGCTAAGGCTAATCTTACCCTTGGTCCGACACTTGGATCGAAAAACGCCTGCTTCAAAGCCCAAGAGTATGTCTCGTGCTACCGGTCTCGGCGGAGTGGTGTCGATCGCCACTGTGACATCAGTGGTGACGCCTACCCTTGACGCACGTGTCGCTTTTTTTTTCAGCCGATTCAGCGGATCAGCCATTATTTGGTAATCCACCCTGTCAACAATAGTAGCATTAGCCCTCTTAATTATACAGGGACTCCATCCTCTCTATAGATTAGCAGTACTATAGTTATAGGTGAATCCACACACATTATTGCATATAGTACGGCCTCGCACATAATACGACCCTAAAGTTTTGAAGGTGTTGTACATGAAAAATAAAAGGAAGGACATTTTTAAGAAAAAAACATAGCACTATATTCGGGCCAATACGGTATATTATATTATATTTATATTTATATATATGGGCTGCAGTGCCTGTGTGTATAGAGGGTGGTTGCAGTGCGTGGGTGTGTGGGTGTTTATTTTAATAAACAACTACAGTAAAAATACAAAGGAAAATGTAGAACGGTCAAACAAAAAAAATAAACACCAAGTTCAGGAAAATGTAGAATATCATGTTATACAAAAGTGTCTATATTTATGCTTTAAAAAATAAAAGCCTACATTTAGCCTATAATAGTAATAACCCCCTCAAAAGAGGGCATTACTGACCAATAATGCCCTGGCTGGGTAAAGGTCTTTGGCTTTGCAAAGCCAAGGTAACCCAGTCAGGGCATTATTGGCTCAATAACCTCTTCTGAGGGGATAATTACTTAAATATATTCATGTATCATTTTGGAACAAAAAAAATTGGACTACACTACAATAATAATACATCAATTTAAAAAAGGACAATGTTACAGGCTGCAAAACAGCAATTAAAATAAAACGACATAACTTTATCTTGGACATGTACAATATATTACCTTGTAGGAAACACTGCAAATGACACACAGTTTCTCGGGTGCTGGCATTTTATTTAGTACGTGTAAGAAGTGTTATCTCTCTCTTTACTACTCATAACGAAAGTAGCCATGGAATTTTTCTGGTTTTACTTGAGACTGCGGTTATCTAACTTCTTGTAAACAAAGCAACTTCCTGTCCCCGTATATACGTTGCACAAATCAGTTTTAGACACGACATCCCTTCATGACCCTTGAATGCACTAATTCTGTAACAATGTCTGGCCATGTAAACTCCTGAATAATGAGACCGCATATCAAAAAAACTCCCACGTGTAATGCAATTCTTATTAAACATGCTTTCTGTCATAGGTAGACTTTTAGTTCCAGTCTGTCTATCCAAATAGTATATGATTTATTGCTTACTTCTTAAAAAAATATACATGTGAAAATATTCTTGGCTTGATGCCTAAACAGAGAAAAAATACCCCCTTAACCTTCTACTTGAACCGCACTTTAACTGGAAATATATTTGAAATTAACTACAGTACTTCTTTATATTATTTTTAATGAACATCAACTGGAAATATGTTCTTCCTTGTCATAAAAAAAAAAATGATTAAAAAAAATGATAGGGAAGAAACAAATTGTTAAAAAATATATATGTGTATTTATTTTAAAACATCCTGGAATCTTTTGTGTATATTTACTCCATTTGTATAGATTTTGTGAAGAAATAAAATGGCAGGTTTTTTTATTTTTTTTTAACAGGGTAGCTGCCATTTTGATTACCTGCAGAAAGCAATCTAGTTCCATCTGCAGTCACTGTCACTCCACTCAACCATGGGTAAGTGTTCTGGCTCAGTGCTTTAGATTATCTATTAATACTGCCCTGTTTCAACCTTTGCTCCAGTTCACTGCCATCTTCTCTTGGACATCAGCACATTGCTGATGATGACAAAAGGCAAATCTGCTGTTGCTGAGGAACTGCAACATTTTAAAAGGTTCTATAATTTACTAAATCACAATTTATGCATGTATATCTTTATTTGCACGGTGTCATCCATGTAGAGAGCACTTCACAGCACGAATCTGCACCAGAGTATATAAGCACACAGGCACGCAACAAATGGGAAAAGTATATTTATTCAACCCCTTCCCTTGCAAGGCCAGGCAACTGAACATTAAAGGAAAGCAGCCAGCCCCCTTTTTGTTGACAGAACGGAACCCAGGAGGTTCTTTACGGTTGAAAATCCCTATTTGTAGCTCTGCGGACTCCTAGTTCCCTCGATACCTACTGGTGAAGATAGTTTTTAAAGGGGATTGGCTGTCTAATAGGAAGCCATTACCAATGATGTTACAGCTTCCATTGGCCTGAGAATTAGTAGCCAATTTGTTTCTCCTTGAGGGAGATCTAAACTTGGCAGCTTCGCCTGTAAGTATCTAAGGCAGGGGGGCGCACACTTTTTGAAGTGAAACTTCTTTAGTGGCACCTGTGATGGGATAAAACTGGATGGATGGGGGGCGAAATGTGAAACGGAAGTGACGTCACGTAATGGACGCCGCTCCGCTCACATGTCCCCTGTCACAAGTGGCTGTGGCGGCGGCGGCGATAGTCGCCGGCGCCGCTCCTAATCGCCGTCGCACCCCTCACCCTCCCACACACCCCACACCCAGGTGCTCACATGCGGCGGCGATAGCCGCCGCTCCTAACTGCCGGTGTTCCGCCGCCCGCTACCATGCCGCGCGCCACGCATGCGCAGAAGCGGCTGGCAGCGGCGCTGTTCCCCGCCCGCTGCCATGCCGCGCGCCACGCATGCGCAGAAGCGGCTGGCAGCGGCACCGCTCCCCGCCCGCTGCCATGCCGATGGACAGGAGGGAGGCTGGCACCGGCGCCGGCTCCTAACAGCCTGGGAATGGGGGGGTTTGAGCGCGCCGCCGGGGGGTGGGGAAGGGGGGAGCTTGAGCGGCCACGCATGCGCAGAAGCGGCTGGCAGCGGCGCCGTTCCCCGCCCGCTGCCATGCCGCGCGCCACGCATGCGCAGAAGCGGCTAGCAGCGGCGCCGTTCCCCGCCCGCTGCCATGCCGATGGACAGGAGGAGGGAGGCTGGCGCCGGCTCCTAACAGCCTGGGAATGGGGGGGTTTGAGCGCGCCGCCGGGGGGTGGGGAAGGGGGGAGCTTGAGTGCGCCGCCGGGTTGTGGGGAAGGGGGGAGCTTGAGCGCGCCGGAACCCCCCAGACCTCCACACACTGACTGACCCCCCAGACCCCCACACACACACTGACTGATCCCCTCAGACCCCCACACACACTGACTGATCCCCCCAGACCCCACACACACACTGACTGATCCCCCCAGACCCCACACACACTGACTGACCCCCCCAGACCCCCACACACACTGACTGACCCCCCCAGACCCCACACACACTGACTGACCCCCATTAACCACACCCACAGCACCACCACACACACCCACACCCCCCCCCCACACAACACCCCCCCCCACTCCCACACACACACCCCCCACACACCCACACACACCCCACACCCCCCCCACACACACCACCCCCCCACACACCCCCCCCACACACACACCACCCCCCCACACACCACCCCCACACACCCCCCCCACACACACACACTCCCCACACATACACACACACTGACATACATACACTGACTGACTGACTGACAGACAGACAGACATACACACACACTGACTGATACACATACACACATACACACAAGGAATTCACACTTAGTGCAAATAGCTAATACAGGGGATGTGTGCCGAGCACGCGCGTTATAAGTCAAATGTATTTGCGTTTTGTCAATCAAATTGTATTTTGATTTTTAATTAAAACATCACCAATACAAATACAATTTCTGTGACAAAAGTCAAAGAAGTTTCACTTACTATGCGCGTGCACAGCACACACGTTTTTTTCCCTGTGTCCCCCTGCCGGCAATTCCCCTCTCTCCGCACCAACGCCCCCCCCCCCCCACCCCGGAGTCGGCTCCAGCGTCATGTCACATTGCCATAGCAACGTGATGTCATTTGACGCCGCGTTGCCACGGCGACGCGTCTAAGAAGCCGCCGAAGCCAAGGTAAGTCAGGTTTACAGAGGCCTTCGCCGCTCCACCGGCACTTAATTTAAGTGCCTTCGGGAAGCGCGCAAGGCCTCTGTGAACCCCCCCCTCCGACTGTCCCCCCAGTTTGTGCACCGCTGATCTAAGGAGCCACATGGTCCTGAAAATAGCAGCGCTCAGCTCGGGGCACCCCTCCATCCCTGGTTCAAATGTGCAGTAAAAAAAAAATTGTGTGTCAACTGCATTTAAGGTAGATGCATATATACCGTTCCCTGTTAATGGAAATAAGTATACATTCTGAATCTGATGCAGTATCCTGTTCTTGCTTTCTATGACCATGTGAGTATATTCCCTGTGCTTCTACCCTTCCTCCTCTCCTCCCTCTTTTCTATCAGCGTGCACATCGAGTTGCCTTGGTGCGCTGTGCTAGTGCACTAAAATAGAACTGGATTGATGACCTCACAATTCACACATACTGCTCGGTGGCAGAATGTGAATACTGACTTCTCTCCTGGAACAAAAACTTTACACAAATATACCTATTCCAGATACAGCGAGCTGCCGGTGCAGTCACCATCTCCAGGAACACAGGCTGCGTGGGGTGGGACGCTGTGCAGAATACCAGGCGCCACGGGCCCATCCCACTGGGGCAACGGACCGACTCCTCTCACATGCTTATTTTTTAAAGATTTATTTTGGTAATTGTACATCTGTTACCTACACCACTACCTGTTTGTACTAAAAGGTTTTACACTACCAGGGGCTCCCTGTGTGCTCTTCTACCCCCTTTTCTTCATGTATCTTAGGTCAGAAACTCATACCTACAGTATAGTGCCTATATACTTCATAGTGAAATGTGCAGTAATATTTTTTTTTTACGTACACCAATTATTAAAGTATTATTGTATATAGAACGGCCTTTAGTGCATCTGGGCCACCGAGTGCTGTGTGACAAATAATCTACTGACCAAACGGTTCCTCTGCGTTGCTGCATCATCACATTACCTCATGTAAGGAAGGGGCTGGTTTGGAACCCCTCCCGAAATATTGAAAGGTTAGAAAGATCTGTCTCCTTTTGATACTATACGAATACTCGGATATATTTCCAGGCACTTGTGTCTCTTTCCTTTGGGGCTATTTAATCTGTTTTAATGCAACCATTTTTGAGGGAGTTAAGATTAGGGAAGTCATACAACTCTTAGATGTTCTGCAGAGAGGTAACATTGCCTGTGGTTCAAATGGAAGGAAAACTACTTTTAATTTAGGTGACATGTACTGCACATATGGAAAACCTCATAATCCTTGGAGGGGTTGTGCTCCCTCCCAATTGTTACAAAGTAGAAGAGGAGTATTTTGAAAATGATTTTTAAATGTCTCTGCAGATATGAAGTGTGTTCTCGATCTTTACCTAATCTCTTTTGCAATCAAACAGTAAGGGAAGAGGTGGGGGTGTGGGGGGGGAGTAAGAGATGATGGTGTGGGGGGAGGAAGAGGTGAGGGTGTGGGGGAAGGAAAGAGGTGAGGGTGTGGGGGAGGGAAAGAGGTGAGAGTGTGGGGGAGGGAAAGAGTTGAGGGTGTGGGGGAGGGAAAGAGGTGTGGGGGAGGGAGAGAGGTGATGGTGTGGGGAGAGAGGTGAGGGTGAGAGAAAGGTTTTTTTTTTTGTTGATAGATTTGGTTTTTCTTGGTTTTGTGCGATGATATTTTTGTCTTGAGACAGGTGGGGGGGGTCTCAGAAGGCCGACACTGGAGGGGGGAGGCAGGAAAGCTGTCTGTAGCCCTGGGTACTGGACCCGGTGGCTGCCAGAGGTCAGGCCCAACTTGTGCATCCAGCTGCCTGGCCTGGGGTTGCTACCGGATCTCCGACGTTGCAGATGCAGTCTGCCTTTCTCCCTCAATGTCCCACGCCGGGCTTCCCTCTGACATCGGTGTATGCTGGAAGCTGAAGCTGAGCTCAGGTATCGGCATGAGAGAGGCCTGGCGTGAGACAGTGAAGGAGAGAGGCAGGCCACGGCATGGGCCTCCCGCAGACCCCGGCATGAGAGGCCAGTGTGAGAGAGTGATAGAGGCCCGGCGCCGGAGAGAGAGGCCCGTAGCAGCTGGGGAGAGATACCATCCCCAAGATAAGAATGTATTTGGGATGGGGTGTAGTCTAAGAATATATTTGGGGGGTGTAGAGTAAGTATGTATTTGGGGGGAATAGTGTATGTATGTATTTAGGGGTGTAGTGTAAGAATGTATTGGGGGAGTGTAAGAATGCATTTGGGGGGAAGTGTAAGTATATATGAGGGGGTAGTGTATGTACTGTGGGGGTGGTGTATGTATTTGAGGGGGTCGTGTAATATATATTTTGTGGGAGTATTGTGGAGAGAATTGTATGGGTATTGAGGGGGGGAGGGGAATTGTGTGTGTGGCCAGAGAGGAGGGAGCAGGATTGAGTGATGGAGGGGGGGGGGAGAGTGAGTGAGGAAGAGAGGGGGGAAAGATTGAGTTGGGGGTAGAGAGGGAGAAGAATAGAGGAGGGGGCTTGCAAGACAATCAACAAAGTGGGGGGGGGGGCGCAAAGCCGCCGCAAGGGGGGAGGAAAGGGGGGTTCCCGTCCAAACTGTAGTCCTGGGCCAAGACCAAGAAAAAATTGGGATAGCTGCTTTAGTCTAATTTATTTCTGCTTTTCTTGTTTCGTCTAAACTAATTATGCTGCCATCATTCGCCAAATGTGAAAAACAATAATTCACAGACGAGATTGCAACTGCTACCAGGGGGCATAACCATTCATTTATCTAAGGAAACAAATATTGAAAAACCTTTCAGATTTAAAGAAAAAAAAGTGATGTAAAAAAGCGCTAATGGGAATAACAATGTACCCTGATAAGAGGGGAACCCTATTGGTAGATAGGCAGCCTGGTGAAACTGATAGTACAATCAGATGAACAGCATAAATAAAAGAGAGATACCGGCGCCTGATCAGTCCACAATGGATGGAAGTCCAGTAGAAATAGTCCCTATTCCAAGATGTGACAGTCACTGAATCTTTGAGTGCTCCGTTAGGAATTTATGCAGGGGATGTGGAACATGAAATAAAAGAAGAGAGAATTTAGTGCTGAGCGAAGTAGGGGCAAGGAGGTGCGGATCGCCATTTCCCTGAGGCTTCACTGGATTCACCAGTCCTGACGTCACACCCGGCGACGTCATTTCCGGTTTCGGCGCAACGGAGACGTCATTTCCGGTCCTCACCAGTAAGGAGTAACAGAAGGAATACACGGCATCCTGAGAACCCTGCGACCCCCCCACACGTGGATGCACTAAATTCTCTCTTCTTTTATTTCATGTTCCACATCCCCTGCATGAATTCCTAACGGAGCACTCAAACTTTCAGATTTAAAGACAAATGTGATACAATTAATAAAAATAATATTTTGGGCGCACATGTGGGACTGTCCCTTTAAGAAGATATTAATACCACAGTGCCAACAAACTTTATGTGATTTCAGCTGTTGGGAGACAGGAAATGAGGAATTAAAATATGTGGTTATGTTAACAGCTCTGTACAAAAAAAGCTATGTAATTAGCTTGAAAACTTAAAGACAATTTCTAAAAGATAAATATTTTTTGAGCTGGACGTGGGATTTTAAGGGAATTCTGGGTTTGTAGTGTATTCTGAGTAAATATCCCTGGAGAGAATCAGATATGTTGTAGCATTCCTGGATTTGCTGTCTAGCTGTTACCAACTGCATAGTAAAGGACTCTGACATTAGAATGTGTTGTTTCACCTGCGGCCACACAGGAGCTCCCCTGGTATGTTTAAAAGGATCAGAAGCATCCATAATGCCAGCAAACATAACCACATAGTTAAATTGTTATTTTGTTATAATGCTTTGTTCTATGGAACAAGCACTCTGCAAATTAACCTGGAATGGACATACTCGTATATACACAAATTATAGGAGGTCGATCAGTCATTGCTTGGCTTGAAAACTAAAGGTAGGATCATACTTTTCTGAAAGATGGAAATTATATTTTGTATAACACTATACTGTAGTTAGATAAGCAACTTTTATTAAAATGCCAATTCATTTATTTTGCTAATTTTACTACAAGCAAGACATTTAAAGAAATATCTCATGTCAAATTAATTGGTACATTTTATTACTAATACACAGTATACGGACAAATAGAACCAACATTAGTAGATCAAAATAGCGAGCAGTGCATGTTATTGTTCTGAGGCCATTCAATGGATTTTAGGGCGTTTGGCTAACCATTCCAAAGATGAGACGCTTAATATCCGCATTGTGTGACGTTTAGCAATCTGAATAAGAAGTATACGCCTATAAATTTACAGGTTGAGTGTCAATTGTTGCACTTGAGTAGCGCGCGGAAACTCCCATTGAAGTCAAATGGCAATAATCGCAGTTTAATGAATAACCCCCACATACCCCTATGAGCAGCACCAGAGTTCCATATAGTCTTCATACAACCTGATTACTTGCCTCACCTTTTACTCTTTCCTTGACTCCCCTAAATAATTGCAGTACTTAAAATATATTTCTTTAAAATGGTCACCATAAACCCCCCAGCTTTTCCCCTTAATGCGTTTTTTTGTTTGCCTTCCTCTGGATCAATAAGTAAGTATAGATATAGGATAAAGTATCTGGTGTCTAAATTTGAACTTGATGGACCTATGTCTTTTTTCAACCTCATCTACTATGTAACTATGTAACTAGTAATCATTGCCAAAGTTAATAACCATATGTTCAAACCCTATGAATGGGCTGTATGTGGCCTTTCAGCTTATAATTGCCAAGTAAACATGGCCCGAAATGTTGAATTTGCATACTAGATAATGTGGTATAGATGCAATAAGCAGTGTCCCTTGTATGTGGTATTATTTCTGTTGTGTTATACACTGGAGAAAGGGAGCTGTGAGGTTTCAAAAACTCTGTATGCTGTAATTCCACCAATGAAGAATTCGTGTGTCCCCTGAAAGGTATCACAGCCCACAACAAATCTATACTTCTACTAGAACCTTGATCTACAACACGCTCTGTAATAGTCATGTAAAGTGCTGTTGTTCTACATTTTGTCTACCTGTCTGATGCCGATCTCTCCCTGCCTTGTTGCCATACTGACTTTGCTAGTACATATCTGTAGCAAAGTCCCCTTGGGCTACTAATTCTCTGGCCCCTTTAGCACTGTAAGTCCCAGTAAAGAGTGGGCAGTGTTGGGAACAAATCCTGCAGGGCCTGGTTGTATTGTTATATGTGTGTTACCTAATAAAGTTCAGGAGTAGCCTGGTATTACAAGGTATTCCTATGACTGATAGGAGGCCGGCTTACAAGCCACTCCCCTGGGAAGGAGGGGTTTCCCTCTAGAGGTTAGACGCAGGCCTGCACAACACCAGTCCTCGAGGGCCGCAAACAGGCCAGGTTTTCAGGATATCCCTACTTCAGCACAGCTGGCTCAATTAGTGGCTCAATCAGACTGAGCCACTAATTGATGCCAGCTGTGCTGAAGTTGGATTCCTGAAAACCTGGCCTGTTTGCGGCCCTCGAGGACTGGAGTTGTGCAGGCCTGGGTTAGAGTAACGGTTCTGAGAGTTAGGGGCCTATGCAGAGAGCAGCGCTATTTCAAAACTCGCCATTTTTTGGAGAAAATCGCGCAGAAAACAGCAGAAAATGGCGAGTTACGAAAAACGCTCCAATTTTTTTTTTCTATTTCTAAAACTCGCCTCGCGGCTGGCGAGAACCTCCATCTCGCCAGTTTTAAAAATATCCTTATGCAGAGAGGCGCGAACGGCATCTAGCGGCTGTTCGCGCCAATAAAATGGCGCGATTGTCTCCTTTTTGCCTCGCCAGGAAAAGTTGGCAAGAAGCTGCTGCTCGCGGCCATAGCAAAGGAAAAAAAAAGGCGCGAATTTTTTTTAACACATTTCTGCAGCGCGCATCTCGCCAATTTAAACTCGCCACACGCATTCATGTTAAACATAGCAGAATTCGCACATTTCTGCATATGGAGAATAAAACTCTCCAAAAAAGCTACTTTTTATTAAACTCGCCAATTTTAAAATTCGCTGCTCTCTGCATAGGCCCCTTAGTTCCGTGCTGCCCTCTCGGATATGAGGACACAGCAGTAAGTCTCTCCTGGATAGGAGTGGGCTGAGGCCTTGCCCTGTTAGGGGGTAAGGTATGCTGAGATGGGGTGCTCAAGGCCTCAAGCCCGGGGTACTGCTTTCAGGGAATGGAACCTGTAATATCTATGATGTACCCAATAAACCCCAGTTATATTGTGTGATGTCTGGAGTGTGAATACCAAGAAGAGGTGCCTATGAGGTTCATCCTGGCTGCTCCAGGATCCTCCTGGGCTGGAGGCGCTGTGCTGACTGACGAACCATCCCTGATAGCCTGTCCTGTTGTCTTCCTATACCACCGCGGAGATCTCAGGCCTTCTGTTCTACCTCACGGTTGCACGGATGCACCAGCACCAGAGTACACAGGTAGCTACATGATCTCACATAGGGTAGGGGGAAAAGTGCTACATATCAATGGGATTATATTGTTATATTGTTAATCTTGAGGGGAAGAGGGGAAATAACATAAAATGCATTGAGAGCATAAAAACACATAGCACTTTTTGCTACTACTGTATATTGAAGCCATAGATTTTTTTAACCTTAACCAGCTAATATCCAGGTTTTCCTAAAAAACAGCCTTCTTGGAGAAAACAGGAGATTATAGTAGTGATCTCTGTTGGAGTTCCTCATATGTTAAGATGTTAATAACTGTGTGTGCAATATATGAAAATATTTTTAAATTCTGATTCTCAAAGATCAAAGTTATTACCCGTAGCACCAAGAAAAGGCAAAATGGAGTCTTAAAACACTTCTTTTTGATATTTCTTAAAGCCACTGGGAATCACAACAATATCAACACCTTACACCTGGCAGCTAATAAGCAGTGGGGAAGGGATCATCTATAGTCATACAGATGCAGCAGCTATTATTTTAACAAATCACGGCACCGGTTTCATGTGCGCTGCTGTACTCCGCGCGGCATTAACACCGCCAATCGGCCCAGGCACACGTGTTTATCACGGTTGCTTTGTTTGAATTTCATGGATTATGTGCAATTAAATGCAATGAAATGAATGAATTGTAATGTGTACAGTACTGTGCTTCTGTGCTACTGTGTCAATTTCAGGTGTTTAGAAGCCAGAACACTAAAATGCCATTTTATGCACTCGCGCCTTAAGGCGGCACGGTTGGAAGAAATCCCGCACCATGACATGGGTATTCCGAGGTATACACCGCGTGATTTATTAAAATAATGGCCGCTGCATCTGTAGATAACAAATACAATGTACTGTACTGCCACCAAGAAACTAAAATGACATGGTTCATTACATGGAACATTACAGTATAAGCTGGATTCATTACGGATACACTTCAGCAGACAAATAAAAGTTAGCAATGAAGCGATAATGGAAAAAGTTAGAGGCAATTAGATTGAGGAAGACAAAAATGAATCAAAAACAATGCTGGTGTTAAATTGTGTACAACAGGGGTGCGCAAAATTCTTGAGCTGCGCCCCCATCTCGCCAAGGACTCGGCGTCAAATAACATTGGGGGTCATGTGATGTCACCCTGCCACGTCATTTGACGGACGCTGCCATGGAGACGCGTCACATGCCCCGCGGCATCATTTCACGCCGCATTGCCATGGCGACGCGTCGCCGAAGACCAAGCAGAGAGCAGGTAAGGGAGTTACAGAGGCGTCACCCCTCCCCCAGCATTTTATTTAAATGTCGTGGGGAAGAGCGCGGGGCCTCTGTAACAGCCACACCCTTCCTAAAAATTATCGCGCCCCCCTAGTGAACAGTATTGCAAGAGCAGAAACAGAACCGAGATCTGATGACTGAGTACAAGGTGGAAGGTCCAATGATTTCTGTATAGCTTTCTTCAATTAACTTTTAGGAGATTGTATAAGGAGTCTTGTGAAATGTGTATTTGTGGCTTTGCCTCTTGCAATCAATGTATTACGACACTTTGCTTAGATTTTCCCTACTTTCATCAGAGAGAAAATAGAATGAATAGACAGATGCTTCTGATGCATTTTTCTGCATAAACATTGTAATCATATTATTGTTTTTAAACTGCATTAAATGCATATAACTTGATACTGTAAATAACGTTGTTTTTTTAAGTTTGATACCAAATGACAGAACAAAATTCAATAACACTCTACATGATGCTTAAAAAGTCAGCATGATGCATAGCCCCCCTGCATTCTCCATCTATTCTTTTTCCAATATCTCAGTCAGTGCATATCGGCACAATTACACTTGAATGAATAACCTCCTATATGACTACACCATTCTATATAGCTTGATTTTAGGTGGTAAATTAAATCAATCATTTGCTAAAAATGTGTGTCTTGTAGCAAATGTTCATTATTGCGATGCAAAAAAACGGCCAGGGTTATGTAAAATAAAGAGAAATCAAAAACACGACAGGAAACACAATATGCTAGGAATTTATACATAAGAAGATATAAGCAAACACATTTTACTTCATTTATTTACAATGATTTGTGCTGAACAATCTTCATAAAATAATTACAGTACTTAGTCTGATTGTAAACTTGGAGAGAAACATGTACAGTACTGTGCCATCTTTATCTCCATGCTCAGAATGAGACTAGCTGCACTAGAATGAGACGCTCAATGAAACCGGAGGCTGAAAAAGGCTTGCAATTCACAAGGGGCTTGAGTTGCTCCACAGTTGTAGGATGTATCTTTTCCACTGTACGTTTGCTCACACCATAGAAAGCCACAGGGAAATAGTTGTGCACAAGTTGCATTTTACTTTCCAAAGGACACACTTGGTAAATCTATATCTATATCACTCATGTACGCAAATATAAAGCAGTGGATGTGTATTGTCTAAAATGCAAATAATGCCAATGGATTTGGAGTTGGGGAATCCAGTTAGAACACAAGCATCAGCATATTTTAACCCCTGAGGAGTCTATTTATTTCTATTGGTGCTTCAAACATTTAAGTAGGCTTTTCAGTGTACAGCCAGGGTTGCCACCTTCTACAGAAGGCTAACCCGGAGGTAACATTTGTTTAATTTAGCGCTTACCTTTAGCAGCAGCGTCTCCCAATATCCTCCCGGCATCTCGCCCTACAACCTGTCAGTATGGCTGGGCAGCGTCAAGCGGTGCAGTGTTGCCATGACAATGGGACGCTACGTGAAGTCAAGTTGTCATGACAATGGGCCGACATATGGCACCAAGGAGTCGCATTGTCATGGCAAAGCGTTGTCGTGTGACATCACGTGGCATCTCGTCATGGCAACGAACGTCACGTGACGCTGTGACGTCATGTAGCATTCCCATTGACATGGCAACACATCCAACACATCGCCATTTGACGCCGCGCAGCCATGTTGACAGGAGTTGTAGGGGGAGTTGCCGGGAGGACACCAGGAGATGCCACACGCCGCCACACAGTGGTTTACAGGGTAAACCCGTAGCCCGGAGATATGTGGCCAAAGCCCATAGTCTCCACGTCAAACCCAGAGTGGTGGCAACCCTGTGTACAGAACTACATACTGCTGTGGTTCCCAACCTTTTTTTGGTTAATGAACCCTATAATTATATTGTGAAATTCTGAGGAACCCCAACTCTCTCTAACGGCGTGTCTGAGATCAGATGCATTGTAAGGAACCCCAACCCTCTCTAATAGCGCGTCTGAGATCAGATGCACTGTAAATTCCTCTGCATCAGTACAATTTTCAAATGACCTGAAAATTGCAGGGAATCATTTAGGTATGACGGCGGAACCCCGGCTGAAAAACACTGACCTACTGCAGTGCTTCGCATGCAGTGCTCTGACCTTAGAGGAGATGGGACAGAATTGAGACGAGGCTCGAATGTTGCAAGGCAGTGCTGGGAGATTGTGGGATGCTGTGGCTTCAGCAGGCAGTTCATTGACATTTCCTTGATGTGAGGGGGGTCTGGTGACGTTATGGTAATTAATTTTTTCCAGGTGTTAAAGGCAGGAAAGGGAAAAGGGAGGCCTTACAAATAACATTAATGTGGAACCCTGCAGAATTAGAAAGTCATTTTTATAATATTAATGAGTGTATACTATTGAATGGTAGATAATAAGTTGTATAGACACGTTTTCTTACCTTACTGCAAATCCATATATTTTGTTATGTTAAAATGCATCATTTATAGATCTGTATTCTCTTTTATTCAAGTTATTTTAATATAAATCACTTGCATTTTTTTAAGCCTTGTGAACCATATTTACTAAGCAGTGCTATTCTAAAAGACACCGCATGGTGTGAAAAGAAACCTTACAGTCAATTTAAGTGTGTGGTCCACCGGAATCTGACATTTGGCACCAGTATTTGGCCATCTAGGGACCTGCAGGCCGCACCCCCGCTGGACACAGCTGACGGCCTTTTCGCCAAGGTAAGTTAATGTAAGGGGTTTTGGCAGTTACAGGGTTAAGGATAGGGGTTAGGTGTTTAGGATAGGGAATAAGGGTAAGGGGTCTTAGGGTAAGGGGTTAAGGTTTTTAGGGTAGCGTAAGTATTAGGAGGTTTTAGGGTAAGGTAAGAACTTACCTTAGCGGTGAAAGAGCCAGCGGAGAGATGTTCCTGTGGCAAACTTAGTGACGGCTAGTCACTGGCAGTGACTTGGTCGCGGCAAAATGGCCGCAACCAAATGCCCTAGACAGTGGCCCACACGGTGTGGTCCGGCACTGTATGCACAAATAACATTATGGGCCACTCTTCCACTCATATTTATTCAGTACCCTCTAACCACTCGTCTATTCTACTCATTCCCACAACTATTCTCCCAACAAACCCTCCCCTTGTGTTTACCTATTCGTCGCTTATCTCTGCAGAACACCAAAAAGCCGAATAATCGCACATATTATACATATCTGTATTCCTGCAGAGTAGGTTCATCAATGAAAAGACGAGAGAGGGGAATATACAGCCTTTAGCTCAGAGTACGAAGAGCTTGTGCTAGCACTACTAAAAAGCTTTCCTGATTTAATAGTATTTGTTTTTTTTTAAAGATGGGGGTTACTGGATTCCTGATTTACACATCCATCTAGGTCCCATCTAAACTTCCTTGAGATTTTGGTACTGTATAAAGTTCAAGAGGTATTGGTAAGAGAATGTTCACAGAATGGGAAGGGCCATAGCGACAAGTGGAGAGGAAGTGAGATTTAGCAGAGCCAAGGGTGTATGTAAGGGTATGGAAAAGATTAGAGATAAGATGTTTGTAAATGAAGGGAAAAAAAACAAAAAAACTTTTAGAAAGTGCATGACATACAGTACTAGGAAGCTATTACGCATTTACAGCTGTTTTAAAGGTGTCATTTTATATAGTACCAAATTTATTGTATAATAATCAATTGATGCTGTTTTCGCAAACAGTATTAGACTATGTAAAGTGTATCTGAACCATGAGGCTGAGGCCTACGTACAGTGCTTTCAGCATACCGGTTACTAACATGTAGTTAGATTGCCATTCCCTGCCCATTAAAAAATCAGTGCACTAACCACGGTTTCACAAAAAAAACTGTTGCTCTATATGTAGCACTGTTTCCCCCACCCTATAGCAGATGAGACGGCTACTACGTGTGTGTGGTGCTTTACCTGTGGCTCACAGGAGGCCTCAACCCCCGCTGCTGGGAGCCTGGGGTGTACCTGATCCGTCTATGTTGGATTACCTCGTCACAGGACCCATTACAGAATACACACAATGGTATAGATAACAGTTTACTACATGCAGATAATAATAGGAATAACAAGGTAACGCCCACACCAAAATAGGTCACGCACGGCCGTAACCCCACAGTGCCCTCCAACACAGCGTCCACACCCTGATGGGATATCCACCCAAAGTACTGAGGTGCCCCTGGGCACCCAACAAGCCTGGTGTCCACAAGAGTCAACCCACCCAATGTGTGCGACAGCGCTGCCCACAACTAAAGTGTGATTTGTTGGTGCACTTGGTGATGTGATGATACCTGCTGGGGGCTCCAGCACCCGGTAGCGCCAACTGAACACAAAGGGGGCCGCCCCGTCCCGCGCCGTCGTCAGCGATGCGTCCACCTCCACGTGGGGTGGTATCCTTCTGGAGGGTCCCACCATAATAGTCTCTCTCTATGTGGTGATCTGGTCCCAGACCACCAGATGCCAGTTCGCCGCTGTGTCCCTCACGCTTGGTACTACAGGGGCAGTGTCCCTATCTACTAGGCCTGTCCCTGCAGCAGCCACAAGCTCAAAGGGGGAGTTAAGGCCTAGCTGGGGCCTCTGGGGGTCTCTGGCCTAGTGCAGGGGCCACAGACACCCTGCACACACACCCTACCCTCTCCTTGTCCCACCTCCGACTTGCGTGGCTTGCATTGTGCCAAATGTATCCACTAAGTTGCAGGGGATCTTCGCAGCCCTATTGGCTTAGCTTAGCCACCTGATCAGCAACCCCTAAGCATTCTGGGGGCTGTAGCCCCCTGCGGATCTATTCCCCTAATGGCCACCGGACTTGGGATGCTACAGCGCATGCGCAACTGCACTGTGCATGCGCGCCCACTCTAAACATGGCGGCACCCTGCAAATGGAGCCGCCGGGAGCCTCCAGCGACTCTGTCGCCTCCCGGAGTACTGTGCCGCCTCCCGGTACCCACTGGATGCAACCGCCACCCTCCCCTCACTCTGCCCAACCTCTGTTGCCGCCCAGGAGGAAAGGGGACCCAGGGAGACCTGGCCACATATAAAAAAGAAACAAATATACCAACCCAATTTCTTTCACTACGCAAGACATGCACATACTTCTGGCACCCAAAATTAGTGAGTAGAGGTACCGCAGCAGTGTGAACAATACTTACTACAGACTGAAGAAAGAACAAAAGGTGTGATGGGAATACATTAAAGAAAGGATGATTCAATTTAAAAATGTGATAGGCAGCATCCCAAGGGACTAATTAACTGTTTCCAGACACTGCCTACAGTATAAAGAATTACTCCATATATCCTTCACAACACGGATAATCTTACACGATGTATACCACTCTGTGTGACACACGGGGAAGTTTTCTAGCTACAGTGTGAAAACCTATTGCAATGTCTGTGAGCTGTGTACAGTACATAACATAAATGTACTAGAATGTGACAGTGAAAGATTTAAATCCATTTCTACCTACAACCAACAAACCAATGTTTATTTCCTTAAAGTAGCAACTCATGAATGGTTAACAATATACCAGAGCCCATCCGCAACGTTAACATGCTACAGGGCATACTAATATTGAGAATTCCTATAAATATGACAAGCATATAGCTCCCCAACACTTTTTAAGAAAACGAGAGCCCTTGAGAAAGTTAACAAAATACGCCATCTGTAGATTTTTTGACAAAACAGTATGGATCTAGGGTTGCCAGGTGGCTTATCCAAAAATACTGGATAAAATGGTGAAAGGTGCGACGCACGCGAGAATCGTTGGTGGGGAAGAAGAATGTTATTTATGAATGACCTGATTGTTACGTAATTTTTTCCAAATTTCTCTCCAAGTACAGTATTCACCAATTTGCACCACTTTATATTCCGTTTCGTAAAAAAATCTGGTGAAGGGTCTTGGGAAGGAGTGCCCTTCCGAGGATTTTTTTTTTAGTAAATAGAATATGAAATTGTGCAAATATAGAACAAATGACGTAATGGTCAGATCATTGATAAATAACTGACCTGCAGTCATACAGGCCCATGACGAGCAATACTGCACCCCTCCTCATCCTCTCACCCCCTTGTGCTCTCACCCCCCTCCCATCTTCCCCCACTGTCACATTTAAAGTTTCTGGCAGAGTTAATTTTGGAGGTGAAGATTGGAGGAAGATCTGCACCACAACAACAACAACAATTTTGCAACTGTGAGAACTTAACTTTCTAAAAGCTGTGATTATTTGTACTATTCCTATCCTCCTGCATCTCACTGTGCCCTCCCTATTGCTGTTTCTGTTTACCGTTTCCTGACACCTTTGGGAATGTCTGTTCTCTCCAACTTCCCCACTCTCCACTGCACCATTATTTATACACCTCTCTCCCAACAACTTCTTTACCCCTCAATAAAAAACACCAACGCAAATCGTCTATTCACACCCTCTATCTACTCCTTCCTGCTGCTGGGGATCTCCCCTAATCCTGAACCCAGACATACACGCCTGCTCTCACCCACGCCTCCCTGCCATCTCTTCCCCTGTAAATTGTGTTAACCTTCTCATTTTTAATACTGACTAACCTTAAAACTTGCCCCACAAATCAAGCATCCCCATAACCTACACTCATGGATATTGTCCCACTCCCACAGTCACTCTTACCACCCATTGTGGCCAAGCACTGCCATCTACAGCACTTATTTCCTCACCTGCTGTCTCTGTAAGTCTCCCATCCTACCACTTAGATTGTAAGCTCTTCGGGCAGGGATTTCCTTTCCTATTGTCTGATTTTGCTGCGCTTATTGTATTATTATAATTCCCTGTACTGTATTCTTTGTGAAGCGCTGAGTACACTTTTGGCGCTATATAAATAAAGACATACAATACAATCCTCTCTCATTCCCCCTTCCTTTCATCCTTTCTCACCCCCCTCCCTTCATCCCCTCCTTCCCTTCTCTCATCCCCCCCTTTCTTTCATCCTCTCTCATCCCCCCTTCCCTTCATCCTCTCATCCCCCCCTTCTTTCATCCTCTCTCATCCCCTCCTTCCCTTCTCTCATCCCCTCTTCTTTCATCCTCTCTCATCCCCCCCTTCCCTTCATCCTCTCATCCCCCCTTTCTTTCATCCTCTCTCATCCCCCCCCCTTCCCTTCATCCCCTCCTTCCCTTCTCTCACCCCCTCATGAATGGTTAACAATATACCAGACCATCCGCAACGTAACATGCTACGGGCATACTAATATTGAGAATTCCTATAAATATGACAAGCAATATAGCTCCCCAACACTTTTTAAGAAAACGAGAGCCCTTGAGAAAGTTAACAAAATACGCCATCTGTAGAGTTTTGACAAAACAGTATGGATCTAGGGTTGCCAGGTGGCTTATCCAAAAATAGGATTAAAATGGTGATTGAAAGTGCGACAGCACGCGAGAATCGTTGGTGGGGAAGAAGAATGGTTATTTATGAATGACCTGATTGTTACGTAATTTTTCCAAATTTCTCTCAAGTAATACAGTATCACCAATTTGCACCACTTTATATTCCGTTTCGTAAAAAATATCTGGTGAAGGGTCTTGGGAAGGAGTGCCCTTCCGAGGATTTTTTTTTTTAGTAAATAGAATATGAAATTGTGCAAATATAGAACAAATGACGTAATGGTCAGATCATGATAAATAACTGACCTGCAGTCATACAGGCCATGACGAGCAATACTGCACCCCTCCTCATCCTCTCACCCCCTTGTGTCTCACCCCCCTCCCATCTTCCCCCACTGTCACATTTAAAGTTTCTGGCAGAGTTAATTTTGGAGGTGAGAAGATTGGAGGAAGATCTGCACCACAACAACAACAAACAATTTTGCAACTGTGAGAACTTAACTTTCTAAAAGCTGGATTATTGACTATTCCTATCCTCCTGCATCTCACTGTGCCCTCCCTATTCTGTTTGTTTACCGTTTCCTGACACCTTTGGAATGTCTGTTCTCTCCAACTTCCCCACTCTCCACTGCACCATTATTATACACCTCTTCACAACAACTTCTTTACCCCTAAATAAAAAACACCAACGCAAATCGTCTATCACACCCTATCTACTCCTCTGCTGCTGGGGATTCCCCTAATCCGAACCCAGACATACACGCTTGCTCTCACCCACGCCCCTGCCATCTCTTCCCCTGTAAATTGTGTAACCTTCTCATTTTTAATACTGACTAACCTTTAAAACTTGCCCACAAATCAAGCATCCCCATAACCTACACTCATGGATATTGTCCCACTCCACAGTCACTCTTACCACCCATTGTGGCCAAGCACTGCCATCTACAGCACTTATTTCCTCACCTGCTGTTCTGTAAGTCTCCCATCCTACCACTTAGATTGTAAGCTCTTCGGGCAGGGATTTCTTTCCTATGTCTGATTTGTGCCGCTTATGGTTATATTATAATTCCCTGACGTATTCTTTGTGAACGCGCTGAGTTACTTTGGGGAGAGATAGAAAGAAAGAAAAGACAATGAGAGCAGAGGACACCCGGAAGGTAAGACTGGCGAAACCCCACAGACAGGAAGCCAGCCGGACAGGCGACGATGCCCCCCGGGAGGGCAGCACGCGAGCAGGCCCAACGGTACGGGAAACGCTGGCAGCACCCCCCGTCACGGCAGCCAAGAAGGAAAGGAGAGAAGCAAACAAGGGAGGGAAGAAGAGCAGAAGGCCACAGGCCCTTAACTCGCATAACCCCATGAGGGCAGCCGCGAGCAATCACCGCAGCCCTGGCGCGAAGCACAGCGCGGGGAGACTAGCGAAGCCCCCATTCACTTCTACGATAATCACCAACATGGATGTCTCCTATAGAATCCCACACCTACCTTCATACCCTACTTCCCCGTCGCTCACCCCA